>JAQQZZ010037707.1:0-42083 GCA_030265115.1 Mopalia vespertina | reverse complement strand
GTGCCTTACCAGACACAAAACCAACCTGTAATGTGGATGTAACACAGCGAGCGGAAGCTTCAAGAACAGTTATTTGCATGTTATTAGAAACCACAAGCCCGTGTTCATTCCTGGCCTCACATCGGTACACTCCAGAGTCGGACAACTTAGCGCCCTGGAAAAACAGTGTGGAATTATGAACCAGCAATGACTTGTAGGAAACCATATACCACGTGATGTTGGCATCTGGAATGGCAGATACGTTGCATAATACACTGACTTGTTCGCCCTCTGCGACATCCAGATTTGATGGAAGCTCTTCTAAGATTTTAGGAGGAACGATAACATTCAGAGAGCCAGGGTATGATGTAACATTAGAGATGTGATTTCCACCTACACACACATATTCACCAATGTCGTCCGCTCTCACGATTTTCAACGTTAAGGTGCCTACAGTCAAACCTGAAGCGAACAACTCTCCGTCTTTGTACCAGTAATATGTAGGTGGAGGCACACTGTCAATAGAACACGACAGGATAACATCTTCCCCGGACGTGGCTGTTATGTTAACTGGACTCTCTTCAATGACGGGAACTGTGCCGCAAAATACGTTTTCACCGTTTAACATTCTCAACATGTTTAATATTTCAAGAGTGATAGATTTTATCACTGTAAACGTCAGAGAGTCATTATCAAAGAGTCTGTACACTTGTGCTTCTAATTCGGGTAAACTGGATTGAGCTCCGGACAACAGTATCGGATCAACAGAATCTACCAATTGATAGAGTTCCCCAAAACTCCAAACTATACAATCGTAAAAACCTGAACATTCATCCGTTAGCAGTATATCTTTTGTCACGTTTTCCATTTGTTCTCTCCATGAAGGCAAGACCTCAGAGTTTACGAAGCTTGATTTTGCTTCCTTGTTTCCGTTAACAAGATATTCCGCGGCCCCTTTTGTTTCCTTCACCAACTCATCATCATGTATGGATGCGTTAGCATTCTTTATAGCTTCTTGAATTTGCTCTGGAGAAAGGTTGAAATCTTCTTTAGCTATGTTATAGTCAATTCCAGAATCGTCGACTACTAGATTAGAAATGGACATGAGGACGTCCATTGTTTCAGAGTCTCTTGTAGAAACTTCTTCTAACAACGCCTCCAGTTCATATGTTACATTCAGAAGTTCCCCAAATCCCCGAAATAAAAAGTCGTGAATTGGTTTATATTTGTAACATTGTTCTTCCCAGAACCGGATTTCGCTATCTCCTGTCGTGTCTGTTAGGACTGTATTGTTATCAAAGTCAGCATTTTCAAACATAGATTCGTTAAAAATGTCTGCACCAGCTTGTCTTTTGAATTTCAATACCTTATGAAGTCTGGAAAATACTTCATAGTCTATTTCTCTTTTCCGTCTGCCAAACAAATATTTCATGGAATCAAAAAAGGTCTGCACTAACGACTTTGCTGCGTTCCAGATAGTACTCAATATATTACGAAAGTTTAAACGGAATCGAACAGTCCGCCAACCTAGACGAAATGGATTGACATCACAAAAGATCTCAAACTCAAACAGATCCCTGGTAGACAATTCAATCTCAAATCCGCATTTACCAATGTCTATTATACTTTGCACTCCGAATTTTATGACAAAGTTGATGGCATATTGCGCTGCACGAACAGCAAATTTAACGACCTCAATAGCACCGTTAACTACAGTCAGCGCACCCTTCGCTACCTCAAGAAAACCCTTTGCAATATCCAGGCCAAATTTAGCTATCTCTAACACAACTCTGGACTTGTCAACAACCACCTGAGCGACAGACACTACAGCTTTGGCCACATCTAAGGCTAACATCGGAATACGAACGAATATTTTCGCTACCTCCAATGCAACATATGCTATTCCCCTTACTATTGCGCAAACAACATTGGCTACTATACAAAACAAGTTTGGAACTTTTATCATACAACTCGTCCATGTAAGACATGGTATTCTTAACCAACCCCATTTACACATTTTAAATTTCAAACCAGGTATGCAAACATTTGGACAATCTCTGATGCGACATAAACCATCAAGTCTTTTTTGTGCATCTCTTAATACTTTTAGGGCTCGTTTAAACGGACCTTTTGCATCCTCTAACTTTCTTTTCGCGCCTTCTAATGTATCAATGGCTCTGTCAAACGCGGTGTTGGCCTTATCTATATCAGATTTTTTGTCGTCTAACCATTTCTGTGCATCTGTTAGTTTATCTTTAGCTTTGTTTACTGCCTCTTGTGCTTTGCTAATGCGCTTTACTGCTTCATCAGCTAACCGAGTTACAAAACGTCTAACGGAATCTCCTAAACTTGCCTGAACGGAATTCCCTGCATGTCGTTTCCCACCTCCACCTGGAATGAACTCTCCTCTAATTTGGAGTGCCCAGTCAGCAAAATCAACAAACACTGTGGCACGAATGGTCAGTCTAGCAGTGAAAATATCCCAGATATCAACCTGCGCACGTGATGTTATTTCTCTGTTTGTCACAAAAACATCTGCACTTGCTTTCGCTCCGAAAAAATTCAACCCCGCATGCAGTCTTACAACGAACTTGTCACTCTCAGTAGCAAGAGCAAGACCAAAGCCGCCACCCGATCGAACTGAAAGCAGACTCCAGATTTTCGTTGCAATCTTTCCTCCTGAAGCTCCAATGCCTCTTGGACGCCTGTAAACGTAAATCACCCCAACGGCTCTCAAGGCTTCTTCTCCCTGCATATGCCCATATATGTCCGCCAGATCCCCACAACGTCTTAGGTGAGTGTCAGACTGAACAAATTCTCCTTCAATTCCAAGGAATAATCCAAGGACAGTGATAGAGAAATAGCCTCTTACTCCAATAGTTTTTGTTCCTTTGAATATACCTATTGTTTGCTCATATAGATTCTTCACTAAGTCGAGGGCATTCTCTCGAATTTCTTTGATTTTGGTCTTCACAAACTTTACTAATTCGTCTAAGGTTTCTACAAACATCATTCTCAATTTGTCCACGAGTTCAGTGATTTGATCTCTGATAGTGTTTACGCTGCTAATGACGTCTCTAACTTTGTCACCTACGTTTGCGACCAAACCATTAAAGTTAAACGAATCCAGGAAATCCGTGACGATTGTTACCAGACGCAGCACACGATCTTTTAAAGTGTTAATCGTTTGCAAGATAACAGGGGCAATCAGGTTTACGTACTTCACGGTCTCAGAAATAACATAGTTGAGCAGTTCAAGGGCAGATTCTTTGATATGATTCAGAACAGACTCTATGATATCAATATGTCGAGGAGCCGTGGAGAGGTCAACGTCATCCAATCTGTAAAATGCCTGAGCCTCTAATTCTATATTAAAGACAAGATCTTGTATTATTGGAACCCCACGAAGTAATTTAGCATCCACAAAGACGGAGGTAAATACACCCGGTGGGTTGGCTGTAGGTCCACAATAATTCCTTTCTTGTTCACCTTAAATGAAAAGAAATAATATTGAACTATCTCATTATTCATTTATTCAATCCCTGTATGAGTGTTAAACAATATATCAACTATCACATTGTTTATAATTTTGTTCGAAATAAAGCTTTATTGTAATAATTACTGTCTTCCACTGTTCATGCAGGTGAAATACACACGAACGACACCATCGAAGAAAGCCTTACACTCCTTCCTCCCTTCCCACCCCAGCGCGTACAGTCTGTGCACTGTCGAATTTGCAAAACATGTTGAACAATTATTGAAGAGCTCCCAAGGTTAACGGTAGCATCATCACAATTAGACCTGTAGTCTTAAAATAGTTGATCACGTTGTATGTGATGTTTGCAGGATTGTAGGAGATTGAAGACTGATTGATGCACATTTCCTTTGCTTTTATCTGAAATGATGAGCTATACTCTGGGTCATGGTTGAATTAACACCAACTAAGTGACAGTGATTTGTCATACATCAACCGTATTTTCGTTATTTTGGGATAACACTTTAAAAACAACGAAGATACTGTTAATCTTCTAAAAGACACAAACATTATACATCAACCTTGGCTAGTTTATGTGGATACTTCAGAGTGTGTTCAGTATGACGACACCTACCACCAACTGATCCGTATGCCTGCAGACTGTGGTGTACAAAGTTTCCGGTTGAAAACTTAATTGGATATTTCTGCTTCAAAATACCAGGAAAAATTGTAATTTCCAGAGGTTCTCCAATACTTTTAAGGTACATCTCCCATGGTTCGATGAAAACATGCGTAAACATCTGAAAAATTGATTGTATTGAGCTATAGAAAGTAATAGAATCGACAGCTTTTGTTAACGTTGAGTATAGATAAAATTCTGGTTTTTGCCTGATTACGAAACTCTTTACTTTAGTTTTGAAAGGTTTCGTAAAGCTGAGTAATGGGCTTCATATTTTCGCTACTCGACGAGAGTTACCATAGCCGTATCGCTGGCCTTATGCGGACACACGGGTGATTATAATCGTCCGATTGCGGCGATTGTATCAATCGCTGAAAAAATCGCCACGTGTGTTCAGGCCGGTGACAGCGATTATGATCGCCGAAACCGCGCGGCCGACAAGTCACTCGGATCAAACATGTTTGATATTTTCGACCGATTTTTAATCGCCAGCGATTGATTGCCCGGAGTGATTGCCCTTGTGTTCATCGTTTAACAGCGCATCAATGATGTTAGACCAATCCGAATTCGATCTCTTCTCACATGACAAAAACAGGGCAACTTCCACGATTGAAACTTTTGTTCTCCCATCTGAGTCTACGTCTTAAACTTCTTTTGATGAGTAAATATATTTTAGTTTTAATCTCGCCATATTGGACAAATCACGTGACTTATGTTGCTTTTTTGAAGTTAAAAAATACTCCGTATAGCTGGGTCAATCGCCACGTGTGTGCGCTCAAGTCGGCCGAAAACTTTCGATGGCGAATTAACGGGCGATCCGATCGCTGCGATCGGGCGATTATAATCGCTCGAGTGCCCCACATTATTGACTGTCAACACCGTCTTCAGCCGAATTATAATCAATCAACTACCAGCTCTTTCTTTAATGTGAATGAGTTCAATTTCGGATGAGAGATCACGTTATCCCAATCTATAACATAGTTCTATGTCATTTACATGATGTACCAATATGAATAAACATTTGAGCTTTCTCGTGTTAGAAAATTTGTCCTCTCAGTGAAAATCGCGGACAGTTTATTCTTTTATTTTATTGGTTCTATGTTATAAACTTATGATCCATTAATTAAAGGAAGGTATGAGGTGCTATTTTTATTTGTTTGCCACAATCTGTCGACACTGGTATGGGCTAGTCAAAAACGCTCTCTTCCTTAAAAGTGCGTTTTAAGGTAATATACAGCAACCGATAAATCAAATAATGATGACCAATCATCAAAAGCTCATAGACTACTTCATAAACTTATTTGTCATCCAGACGCCATCCCTAATTATCCGGAAAACTTACTGTATTTTTTAAAACACATTGGATAACTTGAGTTTAATAAAGGTGACGAAAAGTTATACTAAAAGTTAAACAATTTATTATGATCAATATGAACTAGTCTACCTTTCGAACATCTGGAATTGCCACATATGTTTCAATGGGCACAGGAGCTATCCCGAAATCAAAATCTTTAAATGGGTTTACTGTTTTACCAACATCAAAAGACGTCCAAAACGTCGCTGTGTCACCAAGTCTGAAAACCGGAATAGAAGTATCTGACTGTACAAATATTTATATTTTATCAAACGAAAATGATTACCAACGCGACACATATTGTTCTATGTATTTCATCTTCCAACACAGGATCAACGTAAATCACAAATTAAAATATATCGCTGTCAAGGGAACCATAAAAAGGGAATGTTACTCCGACCGGTAAACAAAAGCAAAATATCCAAAGAGATTCATACTCTTGCTGAGGAGAAATTACATACAACGTTCCTTTACAAACAAGTTGAATATATTTTGGCTTCAATTGGCTTTTGCACTGTATGATCTGTGGACTTTTTCACGGTAATTTTTCCTGATGTAAATAAGTTTTTATATACAATAGTGGCAAACAGTGTTCAGTCCTCACACAATAATCCCTCAGCTTTATTTCGGTGCGCAGTATTTTATGTTTTGCTCTTACAGCGAACCACGGTAAATGGGTGGAAGGTCAATACGTTGGGCGTTTCCTTATTAATCTCAATACTATTATAATAACGGCTACATTTTCCATTTGGTCTATATACCAACGTTGTATTTAGAAAGGATTTTGTAGCATACAGACATATCGATCTTAGTCACCTCCATTTCCCCAGCAAGGACGGACATGAATTTTATCTATCCGCTTGTTTTCTGCTTAGTTTAAAAAAATTATTTTGTGTGGGGTTTGCCTCAAAGCTAATTAATTTTCTATTAGTTTTATTCTCTTTGTATTTTCTTGTTCCTATTTGTTTCTGGCTATTTTGCTACTCTCTTGTTGAATTTTCGTTCCCTTTTCTATCTGTGCAACTGTTGTTGTTGCAATTGTGTATGTTTCCTATTTGTTTGTCTCTGTATTCATCGTGTTTGTTTGAGTAGATCTGTTGTCTCCACTTTTGCATTTCTTCTGTAGTATCTTAGTGATGTAAATATTGTTAGTATAAGTAGAGCTGGGCAGGTTTTGGTCCTATGCCCGACTGACAAAGTACATTTGCAATTGCACTGTCACTCTGCACTCTTTCTAAATGGCTCCTGTCGTCTATCCCTTCACTCTGAGTCACTCTGTTCTGTATTAACATCCCCCGTGCTTGCACATAGATTAGTAAAACATACTCAGTTCTTTAGTTCATAGTTGTCTACTTTAATAATTAATGGAGGAGGACGACGAAGACAGTATGGAGTTAGCTCCTTGTGGGTAGAGGGAAGAGGACCAGAGCTCGCTCAGATAGTCAAGACGCAGATCACGGCAAAAAATCCATTAGGCTATTGCAAGTTCCCAAAGGGATAAAGTCCCTTAATGTTGTAATGGTAACAGTATGCCAACAGTAGGCTAGCTGGTTTCCCATTGGAAAGTGTAAAGTGTGTCAAAGTTGAGCGCATGTCCAAAGGGAGAGCTGATACACCTACCTCCTGTATGCTGCTATATTTTGATGTTAAGTGTCTTCCAATCTTTGGGGCTTTAGCTGTCAAAAAAGTTAACCATGCAGCATCAGCTTGTTTGTTTGTTTGATGTTTAACGTCGTAAAATCAAGTGTATTTCACTTATATGACGACAGATTATCCACTCCATACTGTTCTTTGCACATTACGGTGGAAAACCGTGAGGAGTATATCTCACAATCTGCTGAGCGCCACTTTAGTTGACAACATTATAAATGCACAAACAGTTGGCTGGCATTATGTACCGGGATAATGTAGACCATAAATAATATATAGTTTTGTTTTGTTGTTGTTTTTGTTTTGGCAGTTTTTCTTATTTTATTGTGTTTACTATTCTTTAACGGAATAGTCACCCACTCTATTCTCATGGGTAAGAGTCAATCTAATTAAAATCAGATCTCAAAAACGCTCCTCATGTTTTGTTTGTCGCGATATTGAGATCTAACGCAATGGTGTTCAATTAGGTCAAACTTACTGGGGTTCACGAAATGTCACAGTTTCAGCTGTCCAATATAAGACAGATAACATGGGGCTAAATACCAAATACCGCCAATACAAGCCGAAGTCAGCAGATTTTATTTCGTGTTGATGTTGTAAATGTAAGTAGTAATCATTGGAAAATGCAAATCCACTAAAAAAATATTATTTGAATCATGTGTGTTGATCGTTAGATCTCAATATAGCGGCAAACAAAATACGGAGAGCGTTGATGAGATATGATTTTAATTAGGTTGGGATGAGAGTTTAAGTTTGTTTGTCTCTTTCTTAGCAAACAGCCAGATGTTATATGTCTTCAAGACTTTTTTGAAACCAGAGTGTGACTTTACAGTTCCTGGCTATCCAACCATGAGGCAAGATCGAATGGCAGGTAGTAAAGGGGAACTTACAATGTTTTTCCGGAATGGGTTATTCCTCTCTGAATAGAAATTGAGACAAATGCAAGTTTTTGAATGCCAGTGCTTCCAAGTAGCTAAAGATAGCAGCCACACTATATACATTGTAAACTTGTATAACACGTGTAGGAAGCTAGACCATAATGACTTCAACACTATCTCAGATCAATTTTGCTCTGGTTCTGTCATAATATGTGGAGATCAAATGCACATTACAATATATTGGGTAGCTATATTACTGATCCAAATGGTAAAGCTACAAACGATTTTATTCAGGACAATGATTTTGTTATTTTAAATGATGGGTCTGAAACCCGTATTGATACTCATACTGACAATCTATCTGCAATTGACCTAACGCTCTGTTCAAGGAACTTAGGTTGTAAATGAACAGTTAATCACCATTCCCCGTGTGGCAGTGATTATTTTCCTGGTGTTTTCTTTTGGTTTTTCACCCTACTGTGGTCTTCCACTATGATGGAAGCTCAATAAAGCAGACTGGATGAAATAGGCTTCATTGTCTAAGGTTTATTTTTGTCCCTGACCTGTTTAGTGATGATGTAAATTCATTTCCAAACAATATTATTAATGCCCTTATAATGCGGCTGCCAGTGAGTCTATTCTTAAATCATGTGGCAAGGTCCCCAAAAAGGTACCTGTTCCTTGGTGGACAACAGAGTGCTCTGATGTCTTCAAACGGCACAATAAAGCTAAACATAGAGCACGGCGATCTCGTTTATACAATGATATTGTTGTATATAAGCAAATTAAGGCTCAGAAACTTATAAAAAAATACCCAGAGACAACACTGGCATGATTACTGACCAAATATTAACTACAAGACTATTTTGAAGAGTACATGGTATAAAGTTAAAGCTGTAAATGGTAAGATACGCTCAAATTATGTACTTAACATAGTGTCTCGTGGTGTTGTACATGTTACTGATGTAGATAAATGTAACATTTTGGCAGAAACTTGATCTTTTGTGTCAAACTCAAATAACTATGACTCTGAGTTTTTTGTTCACAAAAAACATGTTGAAAGTATTCATACCGTTAATAATAGTTTGGTTTTACCCGTTTTAGAAATTAAACAAGCTCTGTGTAGTTCTAAAGATTCGTCACCTGAGAAATATGAATTTGATATTCTGTGGGGAAAGATCTTCCAGATAAATGTCTAAATATATGACTATTACTATTAAACACTGTTTGACTAAAACAGAACTACCCAGCTCATGAGAAGAAGATATAGATATCCCTGTAGCAAAGCCAGGCCGGGATCTCTTCCTTCATCTTATAGGTCTATAGAATTAACAACAACAGTATGTAAGATCAAAGAAAGGATGATCAGTTCCAACCTTGTGTGGTTTTTAAATAAACTGAAATATATTCTCACATACAGATTGGTTTCAAGAAAGGTCTATAGTGACCATGTGATGAAGTTTAATACCTCAATTAGGAGATCTTTAACAAAAAGGGAATGCAACCTAGCTGTGTGTCCTGATAAAGAGAAGACCTATGATATGTTGTGGAGAGGCGGGCTCATTATTAAGCTGAAAAATACTGGTTTTGAAAGTAGAATGCTCGGGTGGATCGAAGACTTACTTCCCAGCGTTCTGTAAAGGTTCGTTTCAGGTAAGGACTTTTCAGGGTCAGTATTTCTACAGAATTGTACTCCCAGGTGAGTGTAATCTGTCCCACCTTATTCGATATAGCTAGCAAAGGTCTCCACTCTGCTCTAAATCCTAAATTATACTGCTCTCTCTTTGCAGATGATCAAGCTATTTGGTTTACTTGCAGGAACATCAATATAGAAAAAATGCATGTCCAGCAAGGTTTAAATGATATTTTAAAGTGGAGTACAAATGTAAATTGTGAGGTTGTCGCTTCTCGTCATTAAAATCTGCAGCAGTGTTTCTTTTTTTATTAGAAAGCACATAATTAAAATACATCCACCATAGATTCTTGGAAGTAATGCCATGGAATTGTCCTCATCGTTTAAATAGATGGGTCTGGTTATTGAGAATAGATTAACTTAGACGAATCACATTGATATGGTTGCCAACAAGTGTCAGAAAGCTCCCAACCTTGTGAAGGCAGTGTCTGGAAAGTCATGCTGATAAGTTTGGTCTATTATAACTTTGCAAAGCCTTTATTCGATCTCGGATTGACTATTGTTCTGAGTCATATGACTGCTTGTATTTCTGTTACGGCTAAGTTAGACTCTATTCAGTGTGCTGCACTAAGGATATGTACAGGAGCTCTCAAAACTTCTCCGCTAAAGGTGCTCCAATTCATATGTAAAGAGTACCCATTAGAAATCAGAAGGCTTATGTGTATGAAGTACTCACTAGTTCTTCATAAATCACTCACTAACTCAGCCTCTGTAGTTTTTGGTCCATATGGACTTAATTATCTTTTCAATAATAATGTGGTTTTTATAACCAACGCTTACAGTAAATATCTAAACATTTACAGTGAAGGATCAAAGTGTCCAGAAAGTGGGAGAGTTGGACACTTTGGCAGGATCAAAGTGTCCAGAAAGTGGTAGAGTGACAGCTTTTCCAGCTATTCCAGAAGTTAATTATAGTAAAAATTTTGCTAACATTTTCTGATCATGTGTCTATGTTTACAGATGTGTACTATTTGACTACACGAAGGAGTCCATCTTAGCTTTGTCTGGATTCCAATCCATCTAGATGTACTAGGAAATGAGATAGCTGATTCTGTGACAAATCAAGCACTTTCTTTGAGTTCTGTTACCAGAAATCTTAAATATAAATTGAAAACTTATTTCCCTGCTCTGTGACAGGGTAGAAGAGAGTCCTCCAAGAAGGGCAGGTTCATTGTTCAATTTAACCCTACTGTTGTCTTTCCTTCGCTGATATTTCCGTTTCGAAATGCTGAAATTCTTTTCTATGGATGCTAAATGGTCACTTCCTTTAACCTTTTGTCTTCATAGATTTAAGTTAAGTGTCTCTGATGTGTTTGAAATTTGCCTTATTGAAGCATCTTATCTGTGCAGGTGTCTCCAAGCCTAGAATGGACAGTGTATAAAATCCAGTAAGAAATAGCAATAAAGTGTTCTTCCAAGTTGTTGCTAGCTATGTTTTGAGTAATAATATATTTTAACATTGTTCCCTGACATTGTTACACTATGCTTGATAATCTCTTAATACATGTTATTAATTTCGCCTCAGCTTGGTTTAAGTGCATGTTAATGTATATGCCTATGTGGCATTGCTCTCTGGTTAGTGTTTTGTAGACTCTATGTATTGTTATTGGCTATTTTTTAATGTTATCTTGTCCATAATGTTATCAAAATAAAATCTGTCAACGTTTTCCATTTCTAATCTCACATCATTTGTACTGTATTTATGTGTTTGAGTGTGTCGGTATCTGTAATGTTTCTGCTCGGTCTACGTTTTCCATGTCAAGTATCATTTCATGTGTACTGCACGAGGGTGTGCGTGTGTTTGTATATGCTCAGTAGTGTATTTTCAGATATAGCTTTGTAATTTTGTTTTGTTCAAGTTTGGATATGTTATATATTTTTATTCGCTATACAGTTTATGCAAACCCTTGTTGTTGGCGGTTAATTCGATTGTTGTTTTTCTTTTATTGTACAGTTGCTAGTATTCCATTTCGTATATATTATTGATAACAATTTGTTAATTGAGATTATTTGATCTACTCTGTATCGAGTAATAAAGCTTTGGCATAAATTATTCCATTGAATGGACATGCCAATAAGACAATTAAGTAAGTAAGTAAGCATCGTTCTTAGTGACTAGTGTTCATTTCACTCACGCGGTGTTAGAAGGTATACTTTAACTGTATATTATTCAAATAAATAGGACTACAACTTACGGATAGGTAAACTGTTGATCGCCATTCCAGAGTTCCAATTCAGAAGCTATGGGCTTAACATTAAGTTTACGGAAGAGAGAGATACCGAAACCTTTAGGATAGATCACAATCCCTGTGTCTTTTTGCAGTTGACTGAATACAGACAGGTTTTCCAATAATTTAGCTGTCTTATCAGGAAACATTATTATGAAGGTTGTTCCATGGTCTTTGTTTAAGTCTATGATGATGCAATATTCTTCACTGTCTAATTTGGGCATATAGATGTCCTGGTTTAAAATGGTCATGATTATTGCGTGGCTAAATCTAAATACATGGTAGGTGGTATCATCAAACAATGGGGCACCTTTACAAAAAGGTAACTTGTTCACGGTACTGCCTGGAGATATTTGAACTAAAAACGGTTCTGCTGCATTGGTGTCCACAACCAATTGGATCCAGTCTGGAAGCAAGGGCTTCAGCAATACAAACAACACTCTCAAAATACTGTTGTTTTCAATAAAATCATTGATGTCCTTAACTGACAAATCTAAAGGTGCTTGTCTCGTTCTTCTAATCACGTTTCCTGATACCACAGAAGCAGAATTAGGTGTTCGAAGAGAGCTAACTTGGCCAATAATCATTTTATCAATTGCGTTTATTTCAAGTCCCTTAATAGCAAGGGGTAAGGACACGTTTCCGACTGAAGAAAATGTCACACCTTCAGTGAAAAAGGTGTTGGCGTTAGACCCGACTTGATACCACTTAGAGGTGGACGTGAATCGATAATCAATTCCTTTTAAACTAAGATCTATAAAGAAAGACCCTTCTGGCAGTCCTTTGAATGGTATTTGGTACTTAGAGAAGACGTCGTCAGATCGAATTTCTAAAGAGGGGATGATTGAAAAAAAAGCTGCATTTGTCCCAGATGCCTGAAACTGCAACCTGTACAATCCACTTTTAGTTGCCAGAACTTTGAAATTAACTTTTGTTGCTGGACTTCTGATGAATAATTGGTTAGGAAATATTTGGACATCTATGTTTGTTACTGCAGTGAGTATAAGTTCCTCCTCTGGGAAGGCGGTCAGGGTGATGTCATCAGAGATTTCCCCGGCCCTAACCCGCACATTCGCGGGTAGAGAAATGATACCTGACTCACAGTTTACCCCCTCATAACCGGTGTTAGTGCAATCACAGGAGTATGAAGTGGAGTCAGGAGATGGTTTACTACACACACCACCATGTTCACAGGGCCGATTAAAACAAGGATCTGCAACAAAAGAAATTTTCATTTAAAATAAATATAAATGTAATCGCTGGATTACCTCCTGGATAAGTCATTGAAAAGTATAGTATTGTGTAATATTTAGTTTGGAAATTGGCACCATATAAGATATGCCATAATCTTTTTGAAATAAAAAATATGCAGATAGCAATGTTCTAGACTTGTTGAAATCTTACTTATTATTCGCTGTTATTTAAATTTCTAAGTAGACCAATGTGTCAGTTATAAAGGGTCCATATCTTACCAACACAGTTAATACCATTTCGATGTATCACATGACCGGCTGGACAATCACATGATGTTCCCGATGGTGTACATTGAGGCCAGCACCATACAAATTTCTTCGTGTCACAATCTGATGCATCTGTAAGATACGGAAAAATGAATAACTACCGGAAAGATGCAGGCCCAAAATTAATAAGATTAACAAATTAGGGTTCTGATCGGATTTGTATTCGGATTATTCTCACATTGCAAGTGTATGTATATACGTATTTGTTATTGGTAATCACATTCCTTTAGAGTTATGTACCCTAGATCGCTCAGGAAGGATTGATAGATGACGCAATCTACTGTACAACTTCCTCTGTCCAAAGCATGCTCTCAGTCGATCAGACGCAATGGATATAGTTGTAGCTGTTGATGTTATAATGTAACCAATTGTCTATCAATCTCGTGTTAATATGCCAGAAGCGGTCAATTTGGTCGGTATGTATCATAAACGTGGCCTTAAACCTTGATAACTATGTTTTTAAACGAGAATAGATCAGCGTGTGATTGGCCTAATTCTCTTGCCTGCATTGTTTACGTTTTGATGGCGGTTGGCTACAAAATGTAATTCGTCTGTTCTCAGTAAATCACTCACGTGTATTTTAAATCATAAACCATAAGCGGTGATGTTCATCACTTTTTGTGTAATTACTACTTTTGACTACAACTGTTTAATTTATTGTATTCGTTTGATTTCATTCATAACTAAACTTTCTTTTTATGTGTAACGAAACTTGGTCACGTAATGATATGGTTGTTTGCTCAATAAATGCAAATAGAAGAAGGACTAGTTCCTATTTTCTATAACAAAACACGTTTCAAGGGAATAATCCCTACTTATAGTTGATATATCACTGATGTGTAATTAAGTAATATTGTTTATGTGGATGTATGCTAAGATAACAGCCATGAAGATTTGTATATACGTCAGTTTTCTTTGAACCACTGTTTGTTGTATTTAAATATTACTCGTCTAGTGTTCTTGTATTATGTAGCTGCGAGACTTGGTTAATAATTGTATTCCATCATATATAATTTGACAGTTTCCATCCAATGTTGAGTAAACTGGTTATGTAATCACAGGTTAAATCCTGCTTGTATTTTCAAATATGCTAACATTGTAATGTTGTACTTGTGTGTTGAGTCAATAGTAAACCCGACCTATTCATTGTTTTCAGGTCAGGTCTACCCTTTGTCTGACCCTTCGTTCTACTGTATCTGAATTCACGCCTGGTAGCTTCTGTAACATCTGAAACACCAACAACATCCCTCTATTCAAAGAACTTTGTTCTAATGTGTGAAGTTACCTTAATTGTGGAAACAAATGTCATCTTGTAATGTTCACTTGGACTTAGTGTTGACTCCCGTTTAGTTGGTAACAGAACCATGGTTACCAGTTGGCGTCGTGGACAGGATGGAGAAAGTTTCAAGTCACAGGGAAGATATTCTGGTAATACGGGTAGAATTTTTGCTAAATTTGGTAAAGTTTGTCATTATCAACCTTGCCTGAAGCATAATTACAGTATTGAAACCACAACGAAAACGAAAACGAAAACAAAATGGGTATGTGTATGTGTGGAACAATTGTAGGTGAATTAGTGGATAAGCTTTGAGGAAAACAAAGTTGAACACTTGGTGTTGTATATATGGGATGGGATTCCTCCATTCAAAGAACGATGTTCCTGTGTGAAGTTACGTTAATTATTGAAATAAATGTCATCTTGGAATGTTCACTTGGAATTAGTGTTGACTCACGTTTAATTAGTAACAAAACCACGGTAACACAAATAACGTTTGTATGACCATCATATCCTACCTTGACAGGTTCTATTGTCAGCATCCAATATGAAGCCATGATCACAAGAGCACTGGAATGTCCCCAATGTGTTCGTACATGTCTGGTTACATCCTCCATTATTTGTGATACACTCGTTAATGTCTGTGGAAAAGAAAATTTATATCAACCGCAAAAAAATATTTCCTTTAAAGTAGGCTAATTATAGATTTTCTTTGTTTGTTTATAAATGTTATATCGATGTATTTTTTTGTAAATTTGTATGTCAGTTTGATTTTGATTAACGAATAAGGCCTGTGACAGGATTTGAATTCGGATTATTCTCACATTGCAAATAACCTTTGCATAACCATCATCACGTACCTTGACAGGTTCTGATGTCAGCATCCAGTATAAAGCCATCATCACAAGAGCATTGGAATGCCCCCAATGTGTTCGTACATTTCTGGTAACATCCTCCATTATGTGTGCTACACTCGTTAATGTCTGTGGAAAAGAAAATGTATACTAACTGCAAAAAAATATTTCCTTTAAAGTAACCTAATTATAAATTTCCCTTGAGCCTGTTGGCTAGGAGGAAGCGTACAGGCGTGTTCGTCAAACTGCCAGATATTGTAAAAGCCAATCTGTATGACCTTTTGGGCCTCTAATTTTCTTTGTTTGTGTATATATGTTATATTGATGTGTTTTTTTGTAAATTTGTATGTCAGTTTGATTTTTCTTCTCCAAATTACTAGTCTAAAATGGTGTTGTAATAGTTCGGGTTAGGGGAGGGGGTCTATCTTCATATCTCTTGTTATAGTTCATAGTTGTGATATCATTAGGTAGTTTGTGAACTGTAATGATTGTGTAGCACAATCAGTATAAACTCTCACTCGATCTATCCTAACCACTGGCCACTTTTCATCACCCCTTCTTCGAGTCGCCCCGAAGTATTTGTGTTGGAACTGTGTTGTATTAAAATTGCACTGTGTTGTTTACTTAGCATATTACCTTATTATTTGTATTATTTAATGCTGCTCTCTTTCTGTTAATTCATGGAAAGTCGGGAGGATTATGAAGCGTAGATGAAGTGTGAAGCCTCTGGACACTCAGCTAATTAGAGGTAGATAACTGTGACAAATCCAGTGAAACGTCTAAGTAGAAAGGAATATTTGCCAAGTTCAAATAATTCAGCCGCAGTCGTTGATAACGGTACTCAAAGCAAAACTCCTACCAATAGCAATGCTGCAATTAGGGGTACTATAGGTGGGTCCCAAGTCTCTACGTTTAATGTTATTTTGTTTGGCCCTGCCCTTCAAAAGTAAGTTGGAAATATTAAGCTTGTTAAAAAACATAACAAGTAATTATGTTACAAAAATGCCATGTGTTCAATCTCCACTCAAACAGAGATGGAAACTGGAAGACAAACAGAAACCCTCAGTCCCGAATCAGTTGTGGGTATTGGGCATTCTTCTTTGAAGTGTTTACTTCTTTTGTCAAATTTGATAAGAGTTCTGGTAAATTAGAAAGTGTTGTTTATAGTATTAAACCACTCTAAGAACGGATTGAACACAAACGCATGTATGCAGCTTCAGACATTTACATGGCTTCCTTTCGCCACTATAGAGGGCGTCCTACATTTACATATATATAACCATATATGGACGAGTTAACATTAGGTATGAATGTCATTCAATATACTACATTGTTAAAACTGCGAGCACAAATATAGGAGAAGAAAATCTTGATGTGGGTAATTTGCTTAACATTGTTAAGACTCTCAACGCTCATATATAATGGATGTAAGGAACGGGAATCAGTATGTCATCAATATAAAGTTTAGTGCTTAAGGGTATTTCACTTATATGACGGCGGTGTATTCCAACAATAATCGACACTTGCACAGTCAAGATGCGAAGCGTTTCCATAAAGTTGGAAAATTCATTTTCTCCAGTGCTAAGAAAAGACACCATTGCTTCTCTTCAAACAAACTGCCATTAGCTAGAGGGCGAAACACACGATGCCTCACAATATGGGAGTAACCATTTCCCCATATTGTCTTCATGTTTGCGTTAGTGTATTGAATAACATTAATGGATCAATACCTAGATGGAACTAGGAAAAGCTGATAGGAATATTTACAACAGTGATTGCTTGAATTAATTTTCAGAGGATGTTTATGACAATAATATTCATGTTTTTCTCGTTATATTGTTATAGCAATTAATTCTGCTGCCAGCAAAGTAATACCAAAATGAGACAGATAAACCAAGTGAGAAAGCACCTGTCCCGTGGCGGAACGATGACTGTTCAGTAGCTGTAAAAGAACACAAGCGTGCAAAAAAATATAAGATATAAAGGGGGTCTTTTTTAAACAAGGGATCGCTGTTAGCAGTATTTTTGACATACGGTTAAGAGAAAGGGACTTATAATTAAGCTGAAAACTATATGGATTGGTGGAGAAATGCTGGGGTGGGTGAAAGACTTTTCAATAGATAAAAAGATTTGTGTAAGTATTGGAAGATGTTTCTTCAAGCCTGTATGTGTTGAGATTGGAACCAGTCAGGGTAGTGTAATTTCCCCCATTATCTTTAATAAAGCCATAAATAATCTTCCAAATGTCATAAACTTTCAACTGGAATGTTCTCTCTTTGCCGATGATAAAGCAGTCTGGGTTCACTGTAAAAATCTTAATCTCTTAAAGAAAACTATTCAGTCAAGTGGGATAATAAATGGGGGTTTAATTTTTCATCCAGTTAGACAGAAGCTGGGTTATTTACCAGGGGCATATGAACCCATATGATATGATTATGGATCCACAGCAGATGTGTGTATGTTTAGAAATGTCCTCTTAATGAAACAATGGGTGTTGAGAAACAAATTCCCGGAGAAGCCGGTTGGGCACGTGCACACATTGGGTTCAATACAGGAGCCACCATTAGCACACATTCCTGCTGGTAGTCCATGGCAGATAGCTGTAATGTCAAACCAGCTACTTTAGAATCAGGTCAATATGTGACCATTTTCCATCTTAAGGGTTAGTTGTCAGTTGATTAACGACTCAGATATTTTAAAACGAGTCCGGTTTCACAAAATAGTTTTACTTCTGCCAACATATCAATTACAAAATTGATTGAATATTGGTCATTTATTATATTCAGGTAAACTGCAAGGCATATATCACTAGGTATTCAAATGTATGTAAATATCACATCAACAAAATGTGATATATGGACTAAAAATGCACAATAAAATCTAAAAAAATATTACTATTTTAAAACTTATTTAGGTTACAGGTTGCGAACATGGCCAGTTCAATAAGAAATTGTGCTAGAAGTTTAAGAATATAGTAGAAACCTTCTGGTGATTATATGGCTCTTACCTGGACATGACTTGCTGTCTGAACCGAGTTGATAACCATTCCTACAGCTACAGGTGAAAGATCCTTCTGTGTTCTGACAATCCTGAGCGCATCCGCCATTTTCTCGGGAGCATTCGTCAACATCTAACAAAATACGAAGGAAAATAAATAAATGTTACGATCAAGCCATGATAATTTTGATCCTGCATTGTAACCCGTGTTTATTATGTTGTTATATTATATAAAAAAGAGTATGGTCAATCTTGTATATAAAATTATATAGAATAGTTTAAATAAGTCGGATTAAATGCCTCAATGTATCCGGGGTTTGGACATTCATCGATTGATACTAAAAAGTAAATGTAAACTTAAAGAAAACAGGGTTAACGATGTATATATCAAATTGTTTGGGTTATTGTAAAAAAAAAAATTAAATGTATACCAGCACATGGTGATCCGGTATATCCTTGGGTACAAGAACATATATTTGGGCTAAGACACTCTCCGCCATTCGGACACTCCCCTGGTGCGCCTCCAAAACATATCGCTACAAAAGAAAGGATAAGGAGGACCTTTTTTTCAGTTGTTTTTCAGAAAAATGTCAGTTGTTTCTAGCCGTTTTGTAAAGATGGGACATTGTATAATTGTGTAAATAATTACCCTTGGTTATTGCTAAATCGATGAATGTTAATTTTAGTCTGATTTAAAAAGATGTTGTTGTTGTAAATATTGTAGTTTGTACTGTGAAACTTGTAGTTTGTGATGTACGATCAGTGATTGCGTAAACAAGTTCTAGTGTATCAGGTTAGCCTATCAATTGTTATTGCACTGTGTCTTTCTGCACTCTCCGTTTCTTACGTCTTTCTCTGACCTTGAGTCGCCCAAGATCTCTGTGTCATTTACTATCATATTATAACACTCCTGTCTGAATTTAGTGTTCTTCGTTAGTATACTATGAACGATGAAGACGAAGTTGATATGCAGACTACGTTGTGTAGTTCTCGTGGGAAGCGTTCTTGGGGCAGGTCAGAGAGTATTGACATGGGAGAGGCTGTCAAAAGGCAGATAAAAACTGGTATAGTCAACCCACAATAAACCTAGGTAAAGAGTTTAAAAGACTTTTATGTCTACCATTACGCGGGGGGGGGGGGGGAGGGGGGGCCAGTTAATTACCTTCATCCATGTAAGTTAACAGAGGAGCTACATAAAACAGTTGGCAATGTAGGCATGAGTGTGTCAAAAAACTTCCTTCTGGAGACCTAATAATATTTTGTAATAGTGGGGCAAGCTAAAGGTGTGTGTGCGTGTATGGGGGGGGGGGGGGGGACTTATTTCAATAGAAGACAGCAGATGGGGTGGGGAACACAGGAACCTCCTTTCGAAGCTCTTAAAACCGAATAGAGGAAAAAAGGGTTAAAAAACATCACACAAATTGATAAATTTAGCGGGCTAAATAATCCTTTCTCGCATATACTTTCCTCCCCATAGTGGAGTATGCATATTGGCCTGTGGCGGACTGCAGTTATCATTACACAGATTACGAGATCGGAGTTCTTAAAATAAACATCATGCACGTATTTTGGCCAATCCAAAACTCGTGGCGAAATACATACAGTATCTCTATTGAGAGATTTCAAACTACGAAACGAGGGTAGTAATTTCCCTTTATTCTATTTATCCCATAAATGACTTTTTGTAGTAATTTTAAACAGGAATCAATATTATTACGAGAAGGTCGCATTTGTACGTACACATCTGGGTCAGTGTAAATCGTCCATCATAGCTGGGATTAGTATAGAGGGATAAAAAATCATCGCTTCCCTTGGAACCAGCGATCCGTGAAAGTGTTACACGGCTAGTAGGTTATGCATAAAATTGCTTACTTTTAAGGCTATTTCTTTGTAGGTAAGCACATCATTTGTTGTCGTTTCATAACAATGACTAGTTAAAATAGTATCAATTCGAAAGAAACACATTTCCAATAAACATGATCTCTGTGTGGGTTCATAGCCTTTACGATCACAAAATCGGTAACTTTCGCAACACAAAGCAGTGTCTTGGCTGTATCGCTGTTATCACGAACAGATTAGTTGGCTAGGTTCATGCTTAAATTCAGCTCTACAACCCATTTTGAGCGACGTTTCATTCGTATTTCTGGGGTAAATATGTTAATTACCTTTCTGAGTTTCACTAGTAATTGTGTAATCTCTGTTACTCGATAGAATGGGAAAATGTGCGGCTGCCGTAGAAACATGTTAGCCGAGTAACACTTTCACGAGTCGTTTATTCGAAGGGAAGCGGTGTTTCTTATCCCAGATCATAGTGATCAGCACTGCGTAATAGAAAACACTTCCGGTTGAAATGCAATATTTACTTAAATGAAATATTTACTTAAATGAAATATGCTAGAAAGGTACACACAATTAGTTTTAATTCCACTCAATATCTAGTTATTAGTCTTGACCCATTAACAAAGCATTACAAATACGTTTGAACACTTCCAAACTCACGGAACTGTGTCGTGACCAGTGTTGCACTCTTTCAGTACATTAGGACCAAAGTTTGAATGGATCGAAAGACCGATGGAAAGTGAGAGAAATGTTAAATCTCCTGTCATACATTAGACGACGACTCTATTAGACGAACACGTCGGCGAATGACAAAGGTTCATTGTTGTAACTGATATGAGCTGAGATCGCCAAACTGCAAGTCATCCATGAGCCAGCCATGGTTGTTTTTGAACTGTGCAGACGCCTTTTGCAAGTTGTGAAATAAAAAAGTACGCGCACATTGTAGCATTTCAATGGTTGAATTGCATCAATGGACACAGGAAATGACCAATCAGAGCGTGATAAAGCTGTATCACACACGTGGGGATATGACACAAATGTCACATGTCTGTATTAGACTTATATGAAGGCCTATTCATTTATGGGATAAATAGAGATATGTTTTAGATTTTGCTGTTCATTGCCAGTTTCGTTGGTTTGTCCAGACACTTTCGGATCATAAAATAGTTATACTGTTACTATACGGACAACAATTTAAGAAAAAATAGTAATGAAATATCGATCTTATCAACGGCATTTGGATGTTTTAGACTTTAAAATGTCTATCACAACCATTGTTTCCTGCTTTTAGACTTCGTGTGGTTTATATGCAGTAAAAACATTTTAATAATAGTTTTGTCCAAAATGTACGTCAGTACTGCATTCTTTTGTCTAATGTTTGGTAGCAATGCTCTCTTCAATAACGTTGTATGTTCTCTGTATTGTCTTACCAACAAAATTTACAAAGAACTTTAAAACCTCCAAAATTGCATCGATATAACATTCGATTTCTTTGGTCAAACTTATTTAAATCAATGCTAACACTGTATGAAAAAGTTATGTAGAGCTTATATAGGGTAAAGTGGGACTAGACGATAAAAACTTTTGTTAACTGAAAGCAGTGTCAATTTGTGGTGGAGGACTCCTTTAACTGCGTTGTCAATAAAAACCTAAAACGAAGGTATTTTAAAATTGGTTTTGCCCTATTTCTGGGACAAGAAGGCTACAATATGGGAACAAAACGCCATATAGACTTTGGCTATACCAGCCCGGTCGTTATATCACAACTTAGAACACTTACCTAAGACAATTGCATGCCACCGGACAAAGGAATATATTTGACTCATTTCCTAACAGACACATTAAAACACCTTAATTTTCATGTTTCCAAGTTTAATGTGGTCCCCTAAAAAAGCAGGGGCAAAATGCCTCTGTTCTCTATAAACCATGGGACAAGAAGTCCGGCCTATAGGTGTCTTGCCGCAGACGTTGTGCGGCGTTTTGCACCTCTTTGACACAAAGGTATAAACGTTTCAATATATAATTCAGAAACAAAATGAGCATCTATTACTTTTAATGCGAAGCCAGATGTATCATTTATCACATAGTTCGCTATGAGCTCACCAATAACTACATTTTATAATATAGATACATTATAACATTATATTTATTACGTCAAAACAGTTTTATCAATAAAATCCTTATTATGTCGCAGAACAAACTCTGCTTCCAGGAGATACTTAAAAGGATTAAAAACAACAAGCTAACAGGTCCACCACTAATGGTTTTTTTTAAAATATATCCTCATAATCCCAGCCATTTCCTACTTTTGTTTGAGAATTATTTTTTTCTTCAAAGAGTAAAAGTTATGGTGTTTATCACCTTTTTGGTGCAATATGAAAAATCGGTCTTTTTTTTGTGAAACATCTATGGTATGAACAGAATAAGCGAAGTTTGAAGTTTATTTCTAAAGTTGAGTGATGGCCATTTTGGTAAGTGGAATTAAATGAAATGCAATCCCATCGGTTTCTTAACTGGAGGAAACTATTTTCCAAGTTTG
Source organism: Mopalia vespertina (assembly GCA_030265115.1). NCBI lineage: Eukaryota > Metazoa > Mollusca > Polyplacophora > Chitonida > Mopaliidae > Mopalia > Mopalia vespertina. The sequence goes on along the minus strand of JAQQZZ010037707.1, from coordinate 19,122 downwards.
AAATATGTCCGTGAATTTGTTCTCGTAAATATTGCTAAATTATGCAATTGTGGCCTTTTGTTTTATTGAACGTGGTGATATCCATACCAACTCGTCATGTTAAGGAGAGAAAGCACAGTACAAGTTTCAAGTTTAATCGGTAAAGTTGTTCTAAAATTATCATGTTTACAGCACCAAGGCGTTAATATTGTAAAATTATGCAATGGTTATATTGTTTTGCGTAATTTGGTGAAATGCAATCCTATCCTTCGCCTTAATACAAGAAAGGTAAATTCCAAGTTAATCGCTGAATTTGATCTCAAGCTATCATGTTCACAAAACATAAGAGTGAATATTGTAAAATCATGCAAAGGGGGCCATTTTTTTTTTTTTTTAGAGAATTTGATGAAATGCAATCTTATCCGTTGTCTAAATAGAAGGAGACAATATTTCAAGTTTCAAGTTAAGTCGTGATTCTGTTACCGTTATCGTGTTCACAACACATACAGACATGAACATGCTAAAATTATGTAATAACGGCAAATTCGTTTAACGGAATTTGGTGATTTGTAATACCATCCGTCGTATTACCAGGAGGAAGCTACGTACCAAGTTAAGTTAATCAGTGAATTTGTTTCCAAGCTAGTGTGTTCACAAGCATTTGTGACGGACAGACGGGCGGGCGGAAGGACGGACGGACGGACGCCGAGTAGCATTTCTAAGTCCGCCGCCGCCCCCCCACCCCCTACTATAGTAGTGGTGGACAAAAAAAGGAGATTATTTTATCGCTACTGGCTTGATTCACAAAATATCATGCACGGGCGTTTTACCCATATGGGCGTTTTGTAAAAAAATACTTGTGTTAGTCTTGTGGCTTTTCTCTTCTCTTCACCTTTTTTCAAATCACATTAATTAATATCAATCTTAATAGATAAAATGTCTGAATTTGATCATTCTTGGAGCTTCCGCGGCATAGACGGCCTCTGGGCCGTCGCCTATTAAGCTGGAATAATACCCCCCTCCTTTCACAAAATCCTTTTCCCGCCACTGTTATATGTATGTTGCAAGTAAAAGTGGACAAATTGTAAACATTTTTTAATATAAAGGCATGTCTGCATGCTTTCACGAAAAGGGGATGGAGTGGTGGGTGGGTGTGTTTGGAGGGGGGGGGGGGCTAACCGAAGGGTCATATACCCTCTTAACCCCCGTACTGCCACTGGATGTATTTAAAATAAAGACATTTTTATGGCACATTATGGGAAGGTTGTACAAAAGTTTTTGCTGCGGCTTTAAGAAAATTTCGAGACACTGAACCCGACTAAGGGAATTGGTCTCAAGATCCCGGTTTCCAGAGCTCTCTGTATCTTAACTGGCCCACTCGTAATATAGGAGTTAGGTCAAGGGCTGCACTCCATTTTATTGAACATGTTTTAATTCATTGTTTTCAATACAATGCCCAAAGACTAACTTTCTTTTATGATCTCGTAACTGCAGGTGATAGAAAACCCTTGATGGACACAGCACTGAAGCCATTAAAAAATCCAAACCAGATATTTAGAGCTGATTCATGTTATGTAGCTCGATGTCATAGATAAGTCTGTGTTACTTGTTCCCTGTGCTGTGTCTGTGCTGTTGGTAAGTATTGTTCTGATTAATGTTATTGTTAAAGCAGATTTACTGTAGGCTACCTGGTATCTGTGTGTTCAATGTGTTCTGTCAATGTCTCCATAATATTGTATTCTGTATTTTGTTGAAATGCTGTACAAGTTAATGAGAATTATTAGTGCAACATACCGTTGACGTTACAACATACCATAAAATAATAAAACAGTTAGCCAATTTTATCTGTATAGTATGACGATATACAAGGAATTTATAAAGTTTCCGATAATATCTATAAATAAAGATGACTTACGTGTACAATCACTGGTTCCCACCAGTTCGTAACCTGTCTCACAACTACACCGATACGATCCTACCGTGTTGGTACACACATGTCCACATCCACTATTATTGCTGGTACACTCGTTTATATCTGTGGAGATAATAACATTTTATAAGCAATTAGAAGTTGAACAATTCGGTATTTAATCTTCCTGAACCCGAAAGTTATGTCAAGAAAAAGTTTTCATTCTTTCACTCTTTGTGAAACTGGGAAATCGATCACCTACAAGTTATGTTTATGGTGGTTTGTTTAGATATTAAAACATTGATTGATAGATTGATTGTTCGGCTTGTACAATTAACATTCTGGCAGCAACTGATAACACTAAACGTTATGTTTGAAGACAGGCTTATACCGCCTTGACTACAATGAATACTAGAGTACAGACAGATTATATTGTAGATTGTAGCTCCTCTGTGAAGCATTGGGTCAGAAATATACAGTTGGTCTTCGCTTAAATTCGCACAGGCAGTGGTTAACATTTATCTAGTACCCCAGTACACAGGATCGATTTCAGGGTTCACATTTAATACAAGTCTATACAATTTTCTTTATATTTGTTCTATAACTTATCCTTTTTGCACACCCAGAATTTCCACTTTGCAGATAACAATAATTTGTGTTGGCGTGGATCATCCAAAAGGTAGAAAAGTGCCTCATATCCTATAACCAACCAACCAACCCGCCAAAAATGTTTGTTTTTGTCAACAGTGGCCATACTATTCTAGTCGGTCAAATATGAATGTAAGACACTTGACGAGGTCTGTAGTTGTAGAGATTAACACTAGACTAACACAGGAGAAAACTATAATTTCATTAATCCTTAAGTTGTTTTTGACTCTTTTAATAAACACGATTCAAATTATGGAATATATAGTTTTAAAAAGACTTTCCCTTGTAGTTGGATCAGTTTAGAATATAATTATGTGTGTCTATTCCCTAATATTGAAAAAAGACTTTAAAGTAGTCTTCTATCCACTTAATCAAGGGATATATAAAACAATAATGTACATTTCTGTCTTACAAACTTAAGAATTTAGCATTTTTATACAGAAACAACTCCTTAGTAAAATGTTTTGTTGCGATCTGTTATGGACTGTCGATCTGTTTATTCGAATGCGTAAAGACCAAAGTGATTCAAACATTTGATTAAATCCTAGGCTATACAGATGGCGTGGTATTAAAGCGGTTGGTGTATAGATATTTGGTAAGTGTCCAACAAACAAGGTTTTCCTTCAGTAAATTACAGCTTTATAAAAGTGAAGCCAATTCTTCTGGGTCTCTCATCCATACAAATCTATTTCGTATAGACTTTTCAACGAGCAACGACTTTGCCGCGAATTCTGTTTTGAAAACTAATTTCGTTAATTAAAAATCATACGACTTCCCGTATAGAGCACCACGAACTGAAATAATTAATTAAAATGGTTTTTGTTTAACACAATGTCCAGTCTGCGGTACAAATCAGATGAAACAGAACGTTAAAGAATGCTCTTATATTAAACTTTTAACCTTGCTGTAGCCTGTAATGTATTCATTAACGATAAAAGAAGACCACAATTTTGTTAGCGACAGGGATAACAAAACGTGGATATAGCACAATCTCTTACCGTCACATCTAGGAGTTGAGAAGCCCACAGGACAAGTACAAACATCAGGGTTGACACAAGTCCCACCATTGTGACAGGTTCCGATAGGAGCTCCGTGACACAGCGCTGTAGAAACAGATTAATACAGGCTTATTTAACATGACGGCGCCAAGAAAGATTGCTTATGAGGTTGTGATGAACATAAACTTCGTCTTTTTATTATTCAAATCTCATCCAGAAATTATCTTAATAGAGCCCGTGTACGAGAATGCAGTTGGTAATAAGAGGAATTATTCTTATATATACTGCAATTTCGAAAGACAGGACAGCATTTGGGGCTAGTTTATTGACAGATAAGGCAAACTCTACTTATTTCTGATTCAAACATTCTTTATTTCGGGACAATAACACATGCACAGTGCCTGCCGTTTGACGCTTACAATAAGCTCATATACGGAGTTCCTCTACTACATGTACATTTGAACACATATTGATATAAATGTATAGAAGGAAAAATATTTATGACTCCATAATAAACCCAATCTAAGAAAGAGATAAGTATTAGCTATGCTTACGTCTACAGGTCTTGCTGTCATTTAGCATACCATAACCACTCTCACACCTGCACCTGAATGAGCCCGGCAAATTGTCACATATCTGACTGCATCCCCCATTATTTGTCTCACACTCGTTTATATCTGAAACAAACTTATATTAAGTTGGTTTCCTATAACATTAAACATACAAGATGTGAATAATTCGCATACATTGCCTCAGTAATGTAAACAAATAAACTAGTGTAATGTATCAATTGTTAATGTACATACATAATGTATGTCGTATAGCTTACATGAAGACAAAAGAACAACCCATAGTGATGAGACTAGTCTGCTATGATAATTCCATTAATCTCAAGCACCTTGTCAATATGTGCACTGCTGAATTAAAGGCTCAAAGTTAACTATTTGTAAATAGAATTTCGATTTAATTTTTACATTTCATACAGTATGAATGTTTCAGTATTAGAAACATTTTGTCAAATTGGAACCTAAGGACATCAGAAGGACCTTAACCCGGCCGAAATGCACCTGTAACGTGTGATAGCTTCAGCAATCTGCAGGCAAAGGGTTGGATGCTATTTACCTGTACACTCGGGTAGAGCATAACCTGATCGACATTGACAGCTACTGGGTCCAGCACAGGTACCACCATTGGCACATACTCCTGGGGTCTGACCGTAACATACCGCTAAAATACAACATACCATACATTACTATTCACTGATTGACTTTAATGTACTTATAAAGTTTGGCGGTTTAATGAACATTCTTCTTTCAATTAAATTGTATTATTATGTGAATATAGTTATATATATATATATATATATCATTGTTTGCTAGATTGAATGATTGACTTTCCAAACCAAATATTTACTACAATGGCCTTATGAATGTAAGGCTTTAATAAACAGACTTGAAGATTTGTTTTATTGAAGTTATCTTATTGTCTGAACAGCTCAGATCATTCGTTCGTTCGTTCGTCCGGGTCCGGGTCCGGTCCGGTCTGGTCCGGTTCAGTCCCGTCCGGTCACACCACGTTGCGTTCGGAAGGAAGGACATTGTAAATAAGTCTATTTAATAGTGACCTATGGCAGCATCTGTTTTCATTTTTTAAGAGTAATAGACTTTTCTTACGTTTGCAACTTTTCCCGTCTGCGAGTAGACCATATCCCGAATTGCATGTACAACGATAGGACCCAGCAGTATTCGTACAGCCATGTTGACAACCCCCGTTTTCACTGGAACATTCGTCGATGTCTAAAAACGAAAGTAGCCGATTAAAGGTCTATTAGTACAAAATGATGTTCAGCGGACGACTGTTCTTTATCATCATTTAGTATTTATTTATGTATTTTATGGATGACACTATCATTAAGGATTTTTCGTGGGAATACATATAATGCATAATGTATAACTGTGTCATTCCACATCTCAATAATCACAATTGGTAAGGTCAAACCACTTTCTTAAAGTGAAGGTCTGGGCTGCAATAAAATCTATATAGATGAAAGCGGTACTACTTCCTGTGTTTATTATGCCTTTTAATTTTCTACTCGAACTATATCTAGTGTACAACTAAATCATGAACTTTGGGTTATAATAAACTTAAATTGAAAATCGTCCGGGCCGCCAAGTCTTTACCTTTTAAGCAGTAAACAAAATTGCTTTACCAATATTGACATATCAAAAATCGTTCTCGGCACAATTGCATCTTATTTCTTTCGGCAAGATTTTCAATGTGTTTAAGATCACATTGTCCAGTTATGAGGCAATAGTATACAACAAGAGCGTTAGTCACTTTACGTTATCGACCATATTTCAGTATGTTCTGCTTTTCAAGTGATAAAGGGGCTATCCCTGACCAGACCTACACTTTAAAAGGTTGCCTATATAACCTCCAAGTCGCCTCCATAAAATAATGTGATTGCCTAATCGACTTGCCAATACTCGTATGTTGTACACGATATTTCAAATGACTTTCACGCTTACTCTTCAACTTATCATGATTGTTAGATTCCAAATGCTTTACTGGCCAATCTTGATAAATACAAAAGTACTGAATACAACCTGGTCACGTGAGATTCCCTGTTTACGACATGGTCCGCAAAAAAGAACTCTCTGATTTTAAAAGCGACTACGTGAACTGGCTTTTTTTTTTTTTTTTAATATTTTTTTTTATAATAAATACTCAGAAAGTCAGACTACTGACATGCATGTCACCGGACCGTTTTTTATTTGTTTAAGACCAATAATGGAACTGATGTATCATATAGACGATATTTCAAATGAACACGTGCTGCATCTAATTGGCTTATATCGCTTTTATTGTTCTTGGACGTTTTATGTTGGCCGCCCTCTTTCAATAAGTTAGCCAACTTACCATTACATCTTGGTGTGATAAAGCCGGCCTGACACGTGCAAACATTGGGTCGTATACATGTCCCTCCATTTTGACAAACTCCTGCTGCCTGGCCAAAGCATATGGCTGAATAAAATAAAACAATAATCATACGATCTTATGTCTGTTTGATTGGAATTTAACACCATACTTAAGCATATGATCTGATTACAGTCTCAGTTAATCCATTGCATTTTTACAGACATGTCGGAAAATTCACTTAGAGAAATGGAACCACAACTTTGTATAAATTAAACTAAATGATAAAGCCTACTGTACAAGAGCGAGTTTTGTTTAGTGTACTAGGTTCATCCCCAACATGTACATGACCGAACTCTGTGGGACTATCTTAAACAACCTCTCAAATCAATAATTCCAAATCACTGCACAAAAGCATTCATACCAAGAGTAGGCGTGTACAAATGTGAAACAATTTAGAAACTTTGAGCTTAGAGCATAATTAAAGAATATGTGGTATCAAAAGCATCTATCTTACATGGACTCTTGAAAACGTTCTACGCTCTTATTAAAACTTGTTGGTTTTATTGAAACCCTACTTGTTGGGGAGATAAAATAAATCAGTACATCTTGACCTCAATGCCACCATTCGAAAAAAAATTATTTTATCAACCAATCGACAGGTGTGGATATTGTTGAGACTTCTGTGCAGACCATTTGTTTCAATTTTTTAGAACTGAAAGATGAAAGAAGTTACCTAGATTATCCAAACAGGACACTTACATAAACTGCGTTTTATTTAACAAACAGTTTCTGTACCGTTCGGTAAATGGACTTGATGAAAACGTTCATGTCCTTTATTAGCTTTAAGGCACAACTATACACTATGTGACTTCTGATTAAACCAATGATTTGATTGAAACTATACTAGAGATGCCTCGGCAACTAAGTTTAAGAACCATAAAGACTAGATGATTTGTTGTAACTATTAAAGGGTTAGTATAGTTTAACTTACGAGAAATACTAACACCTAGATTCTTAATGTTGATTGTACATTTTAGTTAGTTAAATTCGTAGATAATACTCGAGCAAAATAGTGGTCTTTTTATGGGAAAGCTGATTAAAAGTCACTTTTAGCATTAAACTTCAGTTGCCGATCTTCACAACAATTGTGAACTGAATACAGACTCATGTTGCCAACAACTGCTTGACGAAACTACTTCTCAGTGCAATATAACGACAATACACAGTTAAGGTGCATTATCACCGTGCGATTTGTAGTATCGATTTCAGGAGATTTCCCTTATACGAGAAATCTTGATTGGTCGTTTTTTTTTGTTCTTTTATCTTAACCGATCAGAGTGTCACAAATGTGAGGAATCCTCTGAAGTCGTAACTACAAATCGTACCATGAGAATGCACCTCAAGGTTTGTTAATGGCGTACCTTAACCGTAATGTCATTTTCGTATCAAAGAAGCAACGATTGTCCGAAAATTGATTTCAGGGGTACACCAAATGGTAACTTACACTACTTTGAACAAAAACATTGATAATAGCACGCTATTTTCACACAATGATGGTTAACACATACCCACATATACCATATGTCATAATTTATTTAACAGTTGTTGGTGGTTAACGAAGTCAAAAGTCTTAGTAAAATCCGTACATGGTCTGAACCTGGAAATTGTTGATTACTTTTGAGACATAGTTGATAGAAAATATTTAATGTGTAGATGATTCGTCCTAACACCGTGTTGTTCAGCGGAATTTGCCACAATTGTTGGTACAAAGCTAGGGAAATTGGAAAAAAAATGCCTAATTTATGTAATATCCACAAACACTTGATTTAGTAAATCAACAAATCCAGGAGTGTGATTTAGTTATTATCGCCTTCTATTAAAATTTATGATACCGATTCTTTGCCGGTTGTGTCTGAAATAAAACGCCAGAGAGTTTTCTGGATTTTTCTAGTCATCGTCTTCAACAAAACAGAATAACTATAATCTTAGTTATTTTTATTTTGTGTTTTTTTTCTTTTAACTTCATTTCAGAGATTACTAATTGTCTTTTTGCTGGAGTTTTAATTTTCCAGATCTTTTTTGCTCTTTGAAAGCATATTCTTTTTTTGTTTCCTTATAAGCAAATGAGGAAAACAATCTTTAATAACGCGGAACATGTGCGTCATTCAATTAATGGAGAACCTACTATCACTGGCATCGACTTTAGCATTTCACATTGCATGCTCAATTATATATTAAATCATTTGTCTTTAGGAGTTGTTCGAAAACATTATTTTCGCTGTTAATTATTTTCGAGATTTTATACGCAGTCTCCAAGTGCCCGAGAGCACCAGTATTGTATATCTTCAGTTTGTGCGAAATTTCTGCGCGCTCTCACCTACTCATATTTCTAGACAGGTTTCTAGGCTATGGGATATAGGTAAATATAACATTTTTATCCCATTGACACAAATTTCTCAAAGATTTTATCTCACCTTTGTCACAATGAACGTTATCCACACTGGCCCAGTTATCGCAGCATGTATAATACCTGACCTGCCTGTAGCGCGTTACAGTCCTGAAAATGATTGATTGATTGATTAACTGGTCAATTGATGATTGATTGATTGACAAACGATTGATTAACTTTTATAATCAATTGCAAAAATTAAATAGCAATAATACTACCTGTACTCTGTACATGAGCTCCATCCCCACAATCCGCAATCCGTAGTATAACTCTCGCGTGCGATGTATGCCTCTGTCCGCGTCTTTGAGCACACATTTCGTCTAAACAGTACATTAAATACAATCTTGTATGAAGTGATTTATTGAATACCAAATGGATATATAATAAAGAAATATGACCAAACACTTAAGCAATCTAATGAAAGCCGAAAACGGAAATTTAACATTTAAAAATGTTTATTCAATCTAGTGTATCATTTCTGGTTCTGGACATACTTGTTATTGTCAAAACACAATTATATGTAATATAAAATTCCACCTATGGCAAACAGCTTTAACAAATCTGTAAGTTTAAATTCTCAAAATGCTCAGGCTTTAATATGATTGGCACGAACCTTGGAAGATTGTTAAATTTTCCATTGAGCAGCTTTTGATGATATAGCTATTATAATTTCAAGTTTGTGGCTCTTTGGTTACACGTGTATACAAATGTTAAAAAATATATGATCTGAGTCAAATGAGATGCTCAATATGATTCTTCGTCGTTTGACATGCGATCAGTTCCTGGTCCTAAGAACATCTTTACTATAAAATAAAATGTAAAATAAAATAAAGAATCGACTATTTTACAAATTAAATTCACTTACCCATTACTTGATAAAGCGTCCGTTGAGATAACAAATATTAACAGTACCAGAGAAATAGCTACATTTACTGACCACATTGCGGCCCGTAAGTTAAATGAGTAAAACCTCAGCTGGGTTGTCAACTGCTCGTTCAGCTGGACAAGTGTATCTTATATACCAACCGGAGCTGGCAATCCTTCAATATACTAGCCCACGTAGACTGTCACTAAAGCAAAAATTTCATGTGCTGTCCAATCAGGAGCACCATTGGAGAACGTGCACCGATTAAGCATAAAGCTATTATTAAATTATTTAGAATTATTCATGTGTTCTCCAATATAAAGAACGTGCGGATTATTTCCAAATTCATATCTGTAGGTTGACGATCACCATTGGATGAATTGCACCCAAAAAAAATACATGTCTCAGCATAAAGCTAATATTAAAATTATTCATCTGTTGACCAATCAGAATTCGTGGATTTTTTTCAAAGAAATTATAATTTTAGTGACCTAATTCGTGTTTGTGTCACATGTGATCCATTAGGCTTTGATGTTAATGAATGTTGTGCAATAGCAATCTATTTCAGAAGTGAATACGGTTGAAATCGAAACCGGTAAAATAAACAAGATGGTTTTAAATTATTTTTTTCTCAAAGTGTATCTATGGACATTTGTGATAGAGTATTAGCCTCGTGTGCGGCATATCTGGTTTATTGAGTGGGTATCAGCAATAAGAAGAACCAGTAGATAGACAAAGCCGCCGTTTTTACAGTATCTATCAATGAAGACAGACAGACACATACTGCTAAAAGAGTGACATGATACTTTGCTTCAATGAACGAAGAAATTGAAACAAAACTTATCACCTGAAATAAAAATTCTGTACATTATATATTTGCACACAAGCCTAATAACCTAAAATTAATCAAATAGTAAAAAAAAAATGGTGATTGGAAAGTTTTGAACATGACTAAGATATTATTTTTCTTATAATTCCGGCTACCAAAGCAGTATTTAGGAAGTTTTGAATCATACAATTTAACAAAAGTAACAATAGATTGACTTTGTTACCCGAATGAGAACTACTACCCAAACAACCCAAGGGTGTCACATCTGACCCAACTTGACAAAAAATCGTTGTACTATATGCACAGTAACACAATGGTGACTGAACATGTTGCTTTATCCCTTTATACACTAGTAATTTACGGGTTATAACAACTGAACTACATACAGTTTTATAGTAGAACTTGTACAGCTCGATTAAACCCTAATAAAAAAGTACCACCAAAAATTATAGTAAAATTTACTATAGTAATATGTTATTTTTGCGGAATATACCACAGTGAAAATCTGTAGATAACTATAGTAATTTATAATAATTTATTGATTTTTCTGGTAATCTATAGACACGAATCCATCGTTTACTATAGTACTCTATATATTACTATAGTATACTCTAGTAAACTATAGACTCAAAATATATAGATTACTATTGTTATGTGTAGTAAACTATAGTAATGTATAGTTGCAAAATCTATAGTAAACTATAGTAATCTATAGACTCAAAATCTATAGTTAACTGTAGTAATCTATAATTTGTAAAATTGTAAAAAAAGATGGATAGTTATTTTTATTCTCATATTGATTGATTGATGTTCTACGCCATGCATAAGGTTATTTCACTTATATGACGGCAGTGTATTCCAACAATAACTTACACCAGCACAACCAATTTTTATGTTGTGAAGCGATTCCATAATGTTGGAAAATTAATGTTTTTCTTCAGTGCTAAGTAAGGACAGCATTGCTACTCTTCGAACAGCCCATGTTTTGAAGAGATGAATTTAAGAAAATCAGAATCATAAGAAAGATTATAAACAGATAACTGGAGCCACTGGCATCCCAACCATTGTATTGGTGAACTATTGTCTTTCAGTGACAGTAACAGAATTACACTGCCTAAAGAAACTGAAGTAAACTTACCAATGATGAACAATTGTTCAAGTCTTCTCTATAGATTAATTGTTGGATTGCGGTTCATTGTCGCAATCGTCTTCTTATGGATTTGCCTTATATAACTTTTCCGCACTGGCTAACTTCCCTTCCATAGCTAACTTGATCGCATTATCGCTGCTAGAAGATTTCCTCTTGACATTATCTGTGTGAAACATGAAACAAATAATGCATAAACTACGAGGATCAGGATAATAAGGAATATGTGCGATGCTTGATAGTTCCATATGTTTCGAAAAGGCCTTATAGACATGAAAACTCACAGATAAATATAACAAATTATGTATGTCATAATATATTTATTTTAACCTTATATACTATTGCCGATGTAAGTTGTTCCCAATTTGTTCTATAATTTTTATTCAGAGATTATTTGCTTTGTACTTACTTACTTGTCATTCATGACATTTTAGAGCAGGCAAATTGCATTCTGGTGACATCTGTGAAATAAATAACGCATATGCAATCAATTACAAGAATGGTCATACTACCAATGTTAATTAATGTATTTTGTTTAAGCAAATCAAGTATAAGAATCGACGTTATGAATGTACGGATAGTTTGTACGGATCACAATTATATGTAAGTAAATGCTACACCTCCATTTATTTGATAAATTATTTCTCTATTTTTGACTGATAATCAAACTGCACCATGTTAAACACTAGATCTTCACCAGGAAATACATATAATTTACACTTGCTACTCCACATCAAAACCAAAATGACACCGGTTAAACATGTTACTACATTCTTGCAAAGTGAATTCCCACATATTGTCTGTTGAGCAGCAAGTTAGAAGTGTACTCTATGTGTCAGTTCAATACCTGCTGTGTCTAACTGCACCTGTGTTGCAAGATACTAACATAAATAAGAAACTACCCACTGAGACAGTTTAGTTAATAATTTTGACAAAAATGCAATGAAACCCAAGCTATAATAATTAACCAAGGCAGCAATTTTTTTTCCGTGCAATTTTGATTCTTCCTCAATGGCAAAAATTCATTATTTCGAAGTCCTTTAAATAGCTTCCAAAGTACTAATTTTTTGGACAAAAGTTTTGATGACTTAGGATTTAATGTAACAGTTTATCACAGAAGTACCACAAAATACTATAGTGTACAACATTTTACCATAGAGGTTTCACAGAATTACCACAGCTTACTACAAAGTACCACAGTTTACCAAAGTGGTACCATAAAATACTACAGTTTACCAAAGAGCTTCAACAGTGTTACCACAGATTACTACAATTTACCATAAATGTACCATAATATACCACAGTTTACCATATAAGTATTATAACATAATATAAAGTACCACAGTTGACCATAGAGGTACCATAATATAATACAATTTACTACAGTTTACCATAGAGGTTTCACAGTTACCACAGATTACTACAAATTACCACAGTTTACCAAAGAGGTACCATAAAATACTACAGTTTACCACAGAGCTTCTACAGTGTTACCACACATTACTACAATGTACCACAGTTTACCATAAATGTAACATAATATACTACAATGTACGACAATTTACCATAATTTTACTATAGAATTTTGTGGTAAACTATGGTACATTTTCATAAGGGAAGGAACGGCTGACAATCACCTAGCAACTATGTTGAAAGGACAACATACTGGCATGTGTTTCCAGGAAGTGACAGTAGATAGTGCCAGTATTTGGGTTATCAGTGGAACACTGGCTTATAGTGGTAAAGCCGGTTTTGGTCGAACATGTATTAACAGATTAAAGGACCACAATTGGACAAATGCACCGATAGAACATACAGTAAAATAATGTCGACGGGACGGTTATTGGATGTTATTCTCACTTGAATTTATTTTGTAATATGAGAAAAGACAATTGTTTATTTGCAGCTTTTCATATAAACTTCATTTACATAGACTAGAACATTAAGTACGATGTCAGGATAAGCTCTTGTGTGTATATCTACATGTATAGCCAATACTGTACTGTGTTAAGACATTCTGTTTTTATACCGCCCTTTACTTTTGTATTGAAGGATTCAATCTGATAGTATGGAGCAAAGATATGTCACCCAAAAGTAGCTGTTGTAAACTCTAGTTAACTCGGGTTTTCCATCCATGAAGGCAATGTAGGAATTAAAGAGAGACTTGGTACGACGATTTTCTTTTCCGCCTTACCATAAAGATGCCCCATACTATGCTCTACATATATATATTTTTTCATTCCAACCACTTTTCTCCACTGACTTCTCCAAAATTACGTCATAAATGGTATATAAATTTATAGTGGGTTTTAACCTATATGCAGCAAAATATATGGCCTGACAAAATTGAGTTGTATATATTTGGGCCGTTATAGTTTAATGGTTATCCATTGGGGTTAATATGATCATTGCATATATTGTTTTAACCATACAAAAACTGGAAGCATAACATTTTGCCCTAGAGCTATTAGTACTATCCTTCTAGTTTTATGTAGTGTTGTGTATTCACCCATTTATAGACGAACTATCGATATTGATAAATGTAATAGCTATAACAACTATTCAAACCAGTCATTTAACATTCTATTTTGTAGAAGGACGGTAGTGGTCCAGGTGGCCGACATTTACTGTTTACAAGTTTGTGCCTTTTGTGTATAAAATGAATAATGTATTTCTTATTGGATAAGAATAATTAATGATTTACCGTATCAAACGCCTTAGAGAGGTACATCTTTGCCTCTCTTGCCTTAACTAGCGGTTCGTATACATGCACATCAGGAATTGTGTGATTTGTGGTGGTATTGTTTTCTTCCATAAATCTAACCATTAGAGTTACCAGCAGTCTTAATTCATGGAATATTCTTTATGACGTATTAAAGAGAATGTCTGCGTTTGCCTTACATTTTTTAAAATCTTTGTGGCACACGATTTTGCTTAAGTTTCAAACAACGTTCGGAAAGAAAAACAATACTGTAGAAATGATAGCAGACAAATCAATAGGCCCTAACACTTTTATTTTACAAGTTGAAATATCGGTAGTTCCACTTAACAAAAATGTACTGAATTCAAACGGTTTGTTGCTGAATTTAAACATTGCTGTTTCTGAAATTCCAGACCGCGGATTACAAATGAAACGGTCTTGGTTTAGATAGTCTGGCTCGGAAATGAAAAAATGTTTAACATAGTAAATAAGACCCGTGCTAGGAAAAAACTGCTTGATGATCTGGCTGGTCTTTGTGATATGCACAGAGAATGCATTTTGAGCGTGTCAGAATTGATGTGTAGAACATATGTAAATCTTCCTACTACTGACTCAAGTCGCCGAATCTGACGATCAGCTTTTCCCTGGCAGTTTGCCAACACATCAGTTAGTTAGCTAGTTATTTTTCGTTTCTGGTGGCTCCATTCGCAAAAAGCATGTGCACCATGTTTTCGCTCGTGGTAGGACAATATCATAGAATGAAAGTAGGGTATTAAGAATATCTTCGTGGAACTTCATGGCGTTCAAAAAAATCACAAAAATCGTCGCCTGATATACAGTGGCCATTTATGACACATCACCTGGAGAACATTTAATGGAGTTCTTCTTAAACACCCGACATACAAACGCAATGCACGACACTGTATAGAATCTAACTTTGACATGAATGTTTTACAGGCCGAATTGTAGGCTTTAATAATCATAATCTAATCGTGATCCTATTAATGCTCTGATTAACTATCTGACATTAAGCCAATACATATGAGACATGTTCACGCCAAGTCAAATTCTGGTAAAAAATAAGGCCCCCAAATTTGAAAGAAGACGAGACCGTGATAGCAAACTCCATCTACATGAAGATTTACAGGATTTTTATTCATTCTCAACATGTTGGACCCGTGAAATAGTGCGCCCAATACGGACCTGAATTGTGCGGTCAGACACTAAGCTCTTTACCCTCCCAAGCATTCTACCCCCAATACCCATAGCTTGCATCTTTACCTATGCTCTACTTCTCCACACCATGTCGTAAGCCTTTTGTATGTCTAAAATACATATGCAGACACAACATATTCTTTAATTTTCAAGGCCCTTCGCACTGACCTTTCTAATGTGACTAGTGGTCCGTTGTGCTCCAATTTGATCGAAACCCAGTTGGCTTTTATCTAAACACCAAATGTATCTGACGTTTAACATTTTCTCCTTAAGTTTACATACATTGAACGTTATTGCAATCAACCTATAGGAAGACAGATTAGAGGCATCTTTAAGTGGCTTCACAATAAGTATGACAATTGATTTCTTCCAACTAATGGGAAGTTTCATTTTAGACCAGACTATGTTATATGATAGCAACGAAAACTGCTGAATGACTCGGGCAAATATTTTATCATCGAGTACGTAATGCCGTCCTCACCGGGCGAGAAGGCCTTGGTAGTACTAAGTGCTTCTTTTAGCTCCAAATGGTGAATTCAGCATTTACAGGTATCTCATCAAACAAGACATTTATTCATTGAAAAATCTCTTTCTACACTTTCTTCACGAGAGATGAAACTAGGATTATACTGATTTGTTCTAAAGTCGAAAACAAAATTGTCTGCCGAAATGTTACATTTTTCTTCATCAGACAAATAATCTGAGCCATTATAAACTAATGCAGGAACTTTATTTTGCTTTGGTTTACCACTTACAGATTTATCCTGAGCCCATACTTGTTTAATGGACGATTTGTTAGTCAGGGACGAACATAAATTACGCCAATTTGGGTAAGGGGGTGCGGGGGGAACTTGATTACTCTTTGAGCTATTGGCTTATACTTCTTAAATACAATAATGTCTTTACACATAAATGTTCGATTTTTTGCACTCTTTCTATCCCGTATTGCTATGTATATTTATCATTCCACCATGGAACTGGGGATTTGGAGAAAATATTACCACTTGTTTTAAGTATTGATTTACAAGCAACATTTTCTGAAAATATATCAAGATCTTCATCAATTAGATCGTGGGACAAAACTAATTTAAAAAATGTTTAATAAAAGATGAACAATCAGCCTTATTTACTTTCCATCTGGAAGGGCTTCCCAACTTATTACAGTGAGGCGAAAACCCAAAATAAGTGTAAATTGGGTTGTGACCACTAGCACAAGGTGCAGTCATATCGACAGACCAGGAGGCGGTAGTTCTTAAGTTAAAATACCCCATATTATTTGAATTATATGTTAACCATGTTTACAGTTCTTCCAGTACGTCTAACTATTTGTATACACTGATCTTCAACGGTGGCTAGGGTAGGTAAATTAATATCAGTGAAAGATATACATTCTTTAACGAAAAATGCTCACCCACCTTATTTCCCACTGACTCTATCCTACCTAAGTATCACATAACCAGATATTGTGAAATTGAGGTTAGGTTTTAAGAAAATTTCTTTAAGACATACTATATCAGGTTGAGGATCAAGTGATGAAATATATAGTTTAAATTTTTGACCATGACTACACAGCGACTGAATGTTCTGTTGTAAAATAAACAGTGACATTATTTGGATAATAAAAAACAAAATTGTGAAAAAAATCCATTATTTAACTCTACAAACTCTACGCAAATTTATGAACAACTCGTCTGGATCCACATAGACGCTCAGCACAACTTACTCTCAGTTTGGACCCCGACCTCAGGGTCAGTCTGAACTGATTTCATTTCTGGTCTTGTATTACCAGTAACAATTTGTTTCGGGCGAGAAACAACAGGGGAGGGCTGTAAAAACGAAGTTATCAAAATCGCACACTGCATTTTTAGAACTTTATGGGTCACACATTAGGGATAAAATATAACAGACAGAAAAAAAATTCTTCAGACAGAATATGACTTGTTTTAGATGAAATAGTTGCGATCTGTTGACATTTCGTCTTGATGTTGAAGATATGAAAAAGAACAACTTGCCGGATTGACAGCATAGAAGGTCATTACGCCTACATGTAATATATTTGAATAAATGATGAGAGAAAAATTTTCTTGCCACTATAAATAAATGCAAAGTATATGGAATTAAGATCTTAAATAACATAACACCATTTTTAAACCTGTTTGCTAAAAGGATCAATTCTTGAGGTTGTTTGAAACGAAATCCGATATTTATGACTCGGTGCATAATCTCCTTGTAATATCTATTTTGAGTTGTTTGCTGTTCCTGTCTCCGGGTTAAAGACGCGATACTTCGCTTAGCGCTGTTCTCGCCACGACGATTTCTGTTGGTGTCATTTTACCATAATAAATTGTGGTAAGGAATATAGACATTTTGATAGATTTTACGGGCCACTTGTCAGCCATTACGCTCTTAAGATATTTCTGCGAACTAGAATTCTAATTATAGAATTAGTTTGACGGATTCAATTCAAATACGCTAGGGCATGCTCACTTGAAATTGGATTTAATAGCTTTTTAAAATGTATTGATTTGATTTGAATCGATAGTGAAAAGGCACTTTATATATATAAGTACATATTGTTCTTAAATTTGAAGCATTTAAGAAGATTATTTTACACTTAATAAATAATGTATCAAAGTAAATGAAAATGTAGACTTTCTTTTGAATTTGGGCATGAAATTGATTATCACACGGTTTTGTTTTTAAGTGAATTTAGAAAGGAAATAATGCTGCTGCCTATGGTTGTGGTATAATCGATTGCCTACGAAGGCTTCTTTGCATTAATGTTAGGAAACATATTCTCCATTGCTCGAAAAATGTCCAATATAGGAGTGTTTGTGTGATTGTGACATGTTTTTAGAAAATCTACAGCCTTCATTGACGGTTAAGCGCCCTTGAGTGTTTGGTTAGTTTGTTTTGTATCCATCCTTACTTGAGTGATTTTTAAGCTGGGCGTAGTCGACCTTGACATTTGGATGAACATTTAACTTACTTTATCAAACACTGACCATTTTTAATTTCTAGCCAATGGACTAAAATATAATTTCTTTTCAGGTTTATGTATTATTAGTTCAATAGTTTCTAGGTATTTGATTTGGTTTACATGTATGATACTAATGGAAATAATTTACGAGTTATGTATCAGCTTGTCGCTCACAGCGTCTTGAAGTTAAATGGAACATTTTTTGTACATTATTTACTAAGGTAATTTTCCTTTTTTTAAATTTGCGTTTACAGAAAGCTGTGCTATTAGATTATTAGCCAGTTTGTTGACGTATTGTAAAAACTACAACATAGTAGAGCCATATGTATTGGCATTTGAGAAAAATGTTTATTTGATTAACAGCTCTTCGCGAACGAGTAGAGCCGAATGTAAGTAGCATAGAATTCGTATCTCAGTTATCATTTATTAGTACATAATAAGGAAGGCTCCAACGTTATCATGTACTAATTGGTTATTACATAA
>JAQQZZ010037696.1:0-10510 GCA_030265115.1 Mopalia vespertina | reverse complement strand
AAACCACTTTTCTTGTATGTTCAACTTATCGACATCCAAACGAGTGTGAAGTTTCTTTTTTGACTGAGTTTATATACGGACTCGAACCCGTGAACAGTACATCGAAGTGGGATTAGTAGGCAGACACGCTAACCATGGCCGTGTGGTGAACCATGTGAAATAGTGGACAAATATACGTAATGTTAAATACTAAGGGCCATTTGTTTTGTCAACTATTATGCTCTATTCTGCAGTTACATTATTGGGGTACACGGTATACATCGCCGTCACACGAGTTAAACACCGATCAAATAATCGATCAGCTTTTTAAAACATGGCATATTTCATTTTCGGAAGCATGCCGTTTTTCACGCCATTCTGAATGTCTTTGTCTCAGTTCGTGGCTAATGATTAGGACCGTTTTGCCATCAGTATCAGTATTAATGCTGAGTAAACCTGGATTAGTCCGAAATACACTACTCAGACTCCCGCTGGCAGCTTTCTCAAATACCATTACTTTCAACCACAGAAGGTGGTCAATCGACTGCTTCGCAAGCACCTGCTTGACGCGGTTACAATGTAGCCTCGACAACTTGTCTTTTAGTTCTTAAAAACCTTTTGACATATAGACCATTTAAATGAATGTCGAACTGGCCTGCTAAATATTAAATCCGGTCAGCAAATAGAAACAAGTTCAAGGATTGTTTAAATTTGGAGAAATACAACTTACATCTGGCACCGTGTTCTCATAGTCCGATGCTTTTGGCCTGGTGTCTTCGGCATCGAAATTGTAGCGATGTAGCAGTTTGTTCGCATGGGCTCGTCCTGTCTAGATACTTGTGAGCATATTTATCTTCAGTTGCGCTAAATTTTCCTCTTTTTCGACCAAATCAAATTCATGACAGTCAGAATTATGTATACAGTCTGATCCTTATAAAACATAGATCCAGCCAACTGTGCTGGCTTCCACACAGCAGCAACAAGCAAAAACAGAGCAAACGTTGGTTCATAACATATTTTATAATGTATTGTGTCATGTGTTCGCGGCTTAAAATACGATCTAATTCGTTGCATACTAGGGTGTGGCCCCGATTGAACATTTAGACAAGTGTAAAGAGGCGGTGGGTTTTACTATATCTGTCTAGTCTAAGCCACGTGTTTGGACGTTTGACATTATCAGTGAACTGAGAACTGTGTGAAACAAAGTTTATGTAGCATTCCAGGTGTACGTTTGAGTCATCTTAATGGCAGGCTTCTAATGATATAAACAGGCAGCTTTCGTCTCTTTAGCCGAAACTTGCTAAAGAATGGTTTTTACTTTTTCAAACAGTTACACATCGCACATGTGTTGCGGTTGTTACAGCTTTTTCTGTACTTACCATTGTCTGTACCTACATGTGTCCCACCTGTTTATCGAAACACTTGTTGCTCTGTAGATATAATACTTCTTTAGTGTGCCGACATCGGCCGACCTCTCAAATAGGTTTGATAATAGGATTGTGTGATAGATGAGTGATTTACGCCACATTCAGCGGTATTTCATCTACGCTGTGGCGTGAACATATAGTAATGAACGACAATTACAACCTGTACCACCCTTGGCAGTAAATATTTTTTTTTTAAATTTAAATGAAAAGGACATACATAAATGTTAAAAAAAATAAATATCGGTATGTCAATATATTAAATGTTTCATTTTGAATCTTAAATTGTGTTTAAAACAATGTCAATTACAGTGATTTACAATCATTAATAAAAATTAAATTGTATGATACACAATTATGGGGATTACGTTTCCAACTGAGATAAAATTAAGTCATTCAAACCCGTTCACAATTGTTCCTTTCAAGAGATAGTGTTCTGTGTCATGCTCCCATCAAGTATGTAATATTTTGGCTGGAATGCGTTCAATAGTAATGTAGCCAAAGATGTTAGACAGTCCTGCCACAGTCTCACAGATCACATACGTCAGTCCAGAGAATGCTGTATACACTCCTGGCTTAACTATCCTTAAATGAGTAGGGACCTACTTGATGTATATAACATCCAATGTACCATCGTATTAGTTATCTTTAAGGAAGCGATGTAATTTGGTGTTGTTGTTTTTATCACAACTATAGTTCTTTATTTTTGATGTCTCAGGTATAAATCTTTTTTAAGAAAGGTTGGGCTGGGTTTATAGTTGTGGGGTCGAATTGCGTTCTGGCCTCTACTACCCAAATATTGAAACAAACCAAAGCGGGTGCCGTTGGCAAAATAAAGAAATTTCATTTTGATAAAAACTAAGCATGTGAAAGGTATTATCTGATTTAATGAAAGAAAAAGCGATATTGCAAATAATACAATGTGCAAAATGTTAAAGTGACTATACAATTTCCGTGAAATTTCGAAGATCAAATGTGGGCATAGGTAATGAAGTCATATCACAAAACGTATGATCGTATAACAGTCGTGGTAGTAAACATTACGCCTTGGCCGATTGCTACATTTATCTACACTAAAACATCCACAGACTCGTAAACTAATTCATACATCAGCAGATTTCAATTTACTGCAATCAAAGTCTATGAATCGAACTTCTTTTTCTCGTTTTGTTTGAGTACATTGATCCAAAGAAGTTCGTTTTCGCCCACAAATTCTTAAAAATAGGTCTAAACAGCCATATTTGATATCCTTCAAGAAAAACCACAATAGAGGTCTGAGTGCAGAATTAGTGTATACTATCCAGTATAATAGACTTATAACCCAGTTTTCAACATCGTTCCTGTACGCTGATTTTATATCTGCTAACGTCATTGCAAAGAAAGGCAACCACATAACCAGGAAAAAGATATTTGTTAATCCCATTATCATGGTTGATTTCATTGCTAAACTTCTGTCGGCATTAATGCTGGAACTCGTTGGTTGTGAAAGTGTAACATTGCGTGATCGAAGCACTACAGTGATACACAAGAACAGTGCCACCAGGGATAAACCAAAAGGCACGAAAAACGTCAACACTATAAACAATAAATAAAAATGTAATTGCCAATCACTGTAGCACTCGGTCCTGGGAACATACTCAACCTGAAAACTCAAATAATATAATGGCCCAGCTATAACACAACTCATAATCCACGGAATCCAAATCATAAGGAATGCTACCCAGAGTTTTACTACACCGCGGTACTGCTGGGGGCGGAATGCAAATAACAGACGGTCTATGCTGAGGATCAACCAGGATATTTGTATTAAAACCAATAGAAAATGGTCGAGAGCCATCCACATGGTGCAAATTGTTCGTCCAAAGGCCCAATAACCCACCAGGACGTAATGTAACAAAAATGGTATCGATAGAGTCCCCACTGAGACATCCAGAAACGACACGTGTGCTAAAATGATTCTGTGTGGTTCTTTTCTCCATTGTCCGTTAGATATCAACGATGATAAGAGTGAGATGTTAGATAGAATGATAGCGACACAGACGATGCTACCCAGTCCAGCAGCTAGCCGTGACTTATGGTCGGGTTCCGCAGGTATTTCTAGATCGGTCTTCCAGGTAAGATTGGAGAAAGATTCATTCCATACTACTTCAGCCATAGTTAAGGAAAGAAGAAACAGCAGTGTCTAAAACCTCAGATCGCCGATGCGAAGATGGTAATAGGTAGAAAAAGATGTGTACTGAAAAGAGAAGAGAATATGAGATTGAAACAGATGATAGATTTTGTTTGGCATTCGTTCGTTTTATGCAATGATGCCTCAATTGTGTTGTCTTATCAATACTCTTTCTTTTACGTACAAGTTTTAAAACAAAAATGTAGTAACCTATACATTTCTTTCTAGGTCATATCCCCTCTCGCTTAGTCCTGCTGGACCCCTTGTGCTTGGAATGAGCCAAAATAAATTTGTCTCCCTTTTTATTTTACGTTAGTCATTCAAACTTTGTGATAGTGAAAGAATTAATTCGAAATAATTGTCAATACAAATAGTTAACTTTGAGCCTTAGTCTTCTGGTGCGCAGATTATAGAGTCATTTGTCAATTATTGATTGATTTGTGTTTTACTCCACAGTCAGCCGTATTTCAGCTACATGTTTTCAAATCATATATACCATATTTTATGTAATGAATGACAATTGCAACCAGTAGCATCCCTGGCATTTAACATCATAAAGAAAAATAAATTGCCACTTTGCAAATAATCCTCACTACTCGCTCGCCCTCGAGTAGGTTAGCGAGATGTAGAGGGAGAAGGCCTGAAGTAAACTTCCTTCCCCTCCAAGGCGTCAAAGCGGTTTGAGATTGTAACCGTCTCCGACGCAAGGAATTTGGAGAAAAAATTCGGCACATTTTTAGTTCAATGGCTATTTTTACTTAATAAACTAATTTGTTTGATGTTATAGTAATTACATTCTGAGAAATAAAACATTAACAAAGCACTGCATTTTTTTCAGTGGAGATTAAATCAAATTGCAAAACCAACCCTAAGACCTTAAGTGTTACCACTTGGAACCCCCACCATCCATTTGGCCCCGTATGAACTCACCTTGTAAAGTTGACGTAGGAACCCCTCCCTCCCGGTTAGAAATATAGTATAGCCCCTGTGTTTTGAGCATATCTTACATGTGGAATATCTTAGGGGTCGCTGCCCTCTAAGAGCGGTTACGTCCTGTGGGATGTACATGTCTAGGTGTTCAGTCCCCATTGCAAACTAAACATATCTGCTGAGAAGGGAATATTTGTATGACGCTGTCTACATAAGAACACTATCTTTTCATAAACAAATATAAAACCATCACATTTTAGGCAGATAATTATATTGTGCACGCTTTTTGTAGTATCCTTTTCTCACTCTGAGTGTACAGACGTGGCATCACTCTAAGCTTTAGACATATGCAATTCTGGAGATGTCTACACATAAAAGGTTGTTCTGTAGCATACAGTACTCTATATAAAAAGCTTTTATATAGTATGTTTTTACAGTCGTCAGGGGTTTTATGACAATAGGAAGCTATCAACACCGGAACAATATTGGATTTAATCAGTTTCATTTGTCCGATTCACGAGACTTTGATTCCTTTGGTGCGTTCATGTTCAGATAGGATTGGAAGCTCTCGGTACTTGGTGGATTAATCAGAACGCAGCCATTTTCTGTTTTGTTCTATCTACCCAGTCCCAACCGTGAACTTAGTATTGTTCATATTAAAGTAAACAAGGGTCTATTAAGAAATAAGCTTTCGTTGGTTCATCCTATATGAATCAGTTCTGGTCAGTTGTACTTTTACCCGGCCTTTGACGAATAAATAGAGAGAGACACGCATGGGTAAAGCCCTCTTTATTGTACATCACGGTCACTATGCTGCAATCACAAGGCTTGATTTTGTTCTCATAATTGCGATTCTATTCACCAAGTCATGGCTTCTTTTTGATTGTGTGTGCTAGCGTTTATCATACAGACACTTAACAGGAGAAGCTCTGAAAACTTAAATAATTTAGTAGTGGTAGAAATAAAAAAAAGACAGATTGACAGACTCATTTCCAGTAACCGGTCAGACTATAAATCGCTCCATGATTGCGCCGCAGATCATAAGTGACTAATTTAATACTAGCTTAATACGGGAAAGTTGACCTTTTCACAATTGCTGAGGAAGCCAGCTTGTAGCGGAACAGAAACACATTATAACCCAGAGCGGTTGCCTTATTGTCCCTAGTGGTATGTATAAAGAACGTTAATGTCTGGAAGATGTTATTATAGTGTTGGGCGATATCTCAATGGGATTCATAGAGGATTGAGTTACTTCTCATCCAGTTGTAGGCCTACTCTTGACTAATACACATAGCTATACAATCCACAAATAATCGTTCTTTGCAAAATATCTACCTTTCCAGATGAAGTGTGTAGCTGCACACTCGAAATAATTTGTAAATATAATAGGACACGTACAAAAATAATCACCTAACATCAAATCAGAGCCGGTTTAACATATCTTAATTAGAGTGATGGAAATGGAGTAAAATATCAACCGACATTTCAATGGCCTATACTAGACTACTATAAACGCAGTCTAAGTACTCAATCTCAAACAGTTTACTGCTAAACAACCTTGCAACGTTTTTGACAGACCACGTGTGTTGTGCAGAGTTAAAGTAACCTGAAAGACTATATCCATCAAGGATATAACACTGTATTATATTGCTGAACCCTAACGGATATTTAACTTTCGTTCCAAAGTATAGCATTGGAAGTGTGTGCTTTCCGTAGAAATAAATTTGTTCATACATGTATTGGTGAATTCCAAGCCCTTAGAGTGGTCGTATAGTCAACGGTGGCTAATGATAGGTTGCAACTAAGCCACAGTTGTTATGAAATATGCCTAACGTTTACAATGTCAAAATGTATCTTAAATACGTCACATTATTTAAAAGTGAACTCAAGAGCGTGCGTCTGGGTGAGTGTTAGGAAAACTGTTGTAACTAAAGTTTAATCAAAAATTTTAAAGCAAAAATAAAAAAATAAAAAAATAAACAAAATTCGTAAGTATGGATTCGTATGATATGGTCAGATAATCGTTTTTATGAATCATGTTTGAGAATATGATTTGTTTGGGACACAGCACTCGTGTGAAAGCAACTCGAATGGGAGTAGTAACAAAGAACCTAGCATAACGTCCTTTATATTAAAGCTCTTGACTGCTATTTATATTTACTGACGTAAGAATTGAATCTGGGCGAAAAGTATGAAAATACATTGCATCACTTATCAGTTGATGGTAGTTACTTAGACCCAAAGGAAATGGATATAAACCAGAAGTCTTAATAAATCGAGATTCTAGCAAAATACAAAAAAGTAACAGGCGTTTGTACGCAATACTTACAGGTTTATCTGTAACTGCTAGTCTAGCCTTGTTCACTCCTGATTTCAACGTGTCTTCATTACCTCCTCTTCGTGGCGAATTCCTAAACAATCTTAAACAGACGGCTCTATATTTAAGCGAGAGCTGCTAGTTTCGTTCTCATCTATACTTTCGTATTAGCAATCGGATAGTTAGATAAGGTAGGATAGCGGGTTAATGTGAGCTTGATCAAGGATGCCGTCTAAACACATCTACACGCTGTCAGCCTGAATGCACACTACTTACTTCCAGCCTCTGACAAATTGTCTGCTTTAACAACAGTGTGCAATTTGTCAGGTCTGATTTCCTTCACTCAGCCGACATTTAGAGCTGTAACAAGGACTAATGATTTCCGCTCCCGCTCTGTTTGAGGAATCCCATCCATATTTAACCGTGGGCCCGTTGGCATTACTCCATGATGTGATAACTTAATTATATATAGACACTTCCATTCCTATACTTGGAATAATTAATTTTGTTTTGTATACAGATG
The DNA here is from genome assembly GCA_030265115.1 of Mopalia vespertina. Taxonomy (NCBI): domain Eukaryota; kingdom Metazoa; phylum Mollusca; class Polyplacophora; order Chitonida; family Mopaliidae; genus Mopalia; species Mopalia vespertina. The sequence goes on along the minus strand of JAQQZZ010037696.1, from coordinate 3,167 downwards.
TGAATTTATTGTTTGTTCTCCTGTTCAGAACATATGTTGATATATCAAAATGAAATGATTACCAAACGGTTGAGTCTAAGTAAACAGACAGTGCGATCAGGCTGCATGGCTTTTGTTTTACTGCAGCAAAACCTTCGAAGACTATTGGAGTTGTGCTTGGGCTAAATTGTTTCCAATTATTCTCCCCACAAGCAAAGAATGGTTTAATGCGTTTTAATATATAGCCGTCTAAGGATTTCCGAACTTTGCATTTGTTAAATTCGATTGTCTGGGCGTTTTAGCATTCGATTATCTAATCTTATAAGGGTTGAATGCCGTTGTCTAAGCTTCCAAGAACTCGATTATCTAGACTTACAAGGATTGAATTAGAACATCTAGACGTCCCAAGATTACCGGAGGCTTGAATTCGATTTAAGAGAAGACCGTTGAGCTCACGTTTAGGCTGTATACATGTACACCGGTCAATTGCGGCACTATTTTTATTAGACCAGTCCTGTGGCAACTACCAGCAATACAGGGTGTAACCAGTAGTGTAGAAGAGGTCAACCGGAAACGAAGCATTAGCAAGTTGTGTTACATTTGGATAAAACAACGTCAAGCGATATAGTGTATAAACCGAGCTTCTCGTTGTAATTTTTTTAAAACGCTGGTGGTGTAGAATTCCAAATGCCCTCTTTTTCTCAATGAAATAAAGATTAAATACTGTACAGGTTGGCATTAATGCAATTTAGAATATACAAAACGTGTTATCAAACTGAATCAAAATATTGGTATTGGATACATACTTTTGTCTATTTGTCCCTATATAGGTAGAAATTCAAACGGGTGCATACATGCCACATAGCAGCAAAACATATCGTTTTGGGTTAACTTTTTTGTAGCCCAGTAAAATATGATTTAAGCCGATAACTTTCAATTTAAACAATAAACTCCATAAACTCAAATTGCATAGTTACTATGATAATCACTGTAACCATGAAGTTGTCTGAAGGTGGTGTGTTCGATCCTCGCCCGAGGAATAACTTTTCCTTAAAGTTTCTCTGTATTTGAGAGGATTTCTACTTGTAGAACATTATGCCCATGAATAATAAAGGAATTGACTGACATTTTCACAACTTTACATAGTTCAATAGAGTATAACATTATGCACTTTAATTTATACATCGGGACATTTGGACAAACTTGGAAACAGTTATTTTTCGCAGCCCACCTTTGATCGTCATGTTTTGTATTCGATTGGTTTCCATGTCTATACCATAATATTTTATGAAGTATAAGATAACCTTTAACAAAAGTCTTTTTCTCTTTGTAGTAGTGTTGTTTTTTCTTTTCCGATAATAACAACCGACTGATTGGTTTTTTAGTTTTAAGATACTGTCGAGCCAATGTAGTGCAGTTAGGCGTCGCGTCAATCTGAAGGTCGTCAAATCGATCTCACTCGGGCATAATATATGAATTTTTTGTTTTTTTGAAAATCAATAGCCAATCAATAGTTTCTTAGTGAAACAACTCATTCGTTACAGTTCTCTCTACTTCGGATGATTTCTTATTTTGTTGTCCCCGACAATTTCAGGATTTATCGACATTTTCAAGACCTGTTTGCATGGTTCACTAGAGAAGCATAACGCGTCTATGGTTATACCTTTGGGCACTCTGTGCCGAACTTTGAGACACTCATTTTACTCAACCTATCTCTTCATCGCCATGTCATGAAAAGAAAGGATTGCGTTTTCCCTCTATTGCACCTTGCTAAATAAAAACGTAAGTTTATCATTCATTAACAGGGGCGTTGGAAGTAAATCGAATGATTGATGTTTAACGCCACTTTCAGTGGTATTTCAACTACGACGTGGCGTGAACATTTGACCTTTTTTTTTATAGATTGACTGTTCCAGCGGGAAGCATCCATGGCCGTCGTAACAAAGAGAAATAAAAAGATGTGAAAAGGACAGATGTGAGTGTTAAAATCCCCAAATATATTTAACCTAAAATATTTTCAATTCAGTTGTAAAACATAGATCTTTAAAACTATTTTAAACATTTAATGCTTTTAAATTATATTTTGATGCACATTAATCTGCTGAAGGAACGAAAAAGAGGGACGACTGGGCATTTTGAAAATGTGTTGGGCTAACAGCAGAGCCAGTATTTCCGAGTAACCAACCATCTGTGATGATGAAGTTACTGAACTTCATGACCAGTCACTTCTCGAAGCTGCACATTGTCCAACTCGACCAGGGACGGGCTGTGATTCATTATGTGTAACTATTTGCGTTGATAAAGCCGTGTTTATTTGTTTGTCTACGTTTCATGTTTATAACAGAAGGGCGATCATCACCAGTTTGCCCTGTAAAGAAAGTCTACGTCGCAACAGACTGAGATGACCCTTAAACATCCGGGACAGAGGGAAGGAACCGTTCAAGGTAACGCTTTTTGTTAGACTTAATATCTTGGATACTTTTTTCTTAAATGAAAAAAATACAGTCTATGCAGGAGACCATGGGGGCTTCATCCCAGTTACTGCATTTAAAAGCGTTACTGCATTCGAAGCCATCATGACCTTCTTTAGAGTAGCGAAAGCACATCAAACCACATCTACTCAAATTCTTTCAGTGTCCGAACTTCTGACACTGGAAGCACCTTTTTGGGCTAAGGACGAAAATATCTACCCTCATCCTATAAGGAACACTGTAGATATGCTTGCACTTTAGTTCAATCAAAAGTAATAGTAGGTATTAACTTTTATTATGTTACCATCTTTTCTAGTTATAAAGCGTGTAAGGGTTAAGACAACTGTTTTTCGACCTAAACTTATTATTTGTATGTCATTTTTTCAAAGACAGCCATCGGTATTGCACTTGCAATCGAATTAGCATAGGCGTTAATTCTGTTTAACGAATTTACCGAACAACTTTACCGAATTTTCTAAACAAGAACTACTCAAAATGAAATGCTTCACTTAAAAGATCTGAAATGGCAATAGATCTTCAAAATAAAAAAAAAACATGTCAGCCAATACCGAACTTATTCACAGGAGAGACAACTATAGTAGAAATCCTATCAAACAAAGATAAACTGTACCGAATTTTGTAAAAAGGAACTACTCCAAATGAAATGCTTCACTTGAAAGATCTGAAATGGCAATTGATCTTCAAAATAAAAAAAAT
>JAQQZZ010037685.1:0-10510 GCA_030265115.1 Mopalia vespertina | reverse complement strand
GGTGTGTGCCGCTTGAACAATCAGCTAACCACATTGCTGCGCATGTCTGGGTGAGTTACCATAATACAAGACACATGGCTACTTAACATATTGCTCAGTGCACGTGATCCCGTCTACCACACAAACAGCCATACATTTCTCGCCTTTTTTCTGATGAACACTCCGGTCGCTCATGTCAGCGCGGACAAGTATGTTTGAAGGTAACAATTTTTCAACTTGTATTTGCTATCGTATTGTGTATGGAAGTGTTGCAAATATTAAAATACTCTCACTCATTCACTAAGCCTATTCTTTGGTTATTATAATGTCTATCCCTTTAAGGTGGCATAATAATTTCGCTAGGGTCCCCACCTATTTGAAAAGTGAATTATTGATCTCAAGGGAGCATTGTCATGGAGGTAAGAGGGTGACGGTTTTAATCCAATGGTATCTAACATTGACAAACGTGTCTCTGTCATGCAGATCATGCTGTATCCTCATTGGTCAAAACAACCCCGGAAATGTCCGAAGTTTCCTTTTGTAACAAAACAGAATCAAGTGAAGTTACAGGGATTTTACTGACAAACTGCACTCAGGGCAAATTTTTTTATATTTATATTCGGACATAAAGACGCTGATTAGTACAACAAAAACACAATTTTTTCAACACATTTCTTTCGTCTCCCGTGATTAGAATTCCAATTCAACAACTTGCCTAGCAACAAATTCAGTAGTTTCCTCTACAATTCAGCAATGGAATTCAGTTTTGGGTACATACAAAAGGATTATTCATTTGATAAAAGAAAAAAATAATTTGATATTTGCAAAAAAATGCTGATTTGATTGATTACAGGGTCCTTTTTAGGGACTCTAAAACAGTCTAGATATAAGCCTGCATGTAATGGTCGTAGATCTATAATGTCTTGAATAAGGTTATTGATGTGGTGGGTGACGGGAAAGTCGCGGGATGAAACGGGATTGGTAGTACCTTGACTGTCTAATTTACAGAAGCGACATTGAAATCAGTTTCTCTCAAATTTGTTGGTAATTGAGAAAATTTGGAGTTGAAATTAATACATACCTTTTGTGAAAATCAAAAGTACCTCATGTTTTAGTGATGAATTCGTACCGATACCTTTCCTTCTTTCATTTTTAATAACTTTAGTACTCAAATAAGTCCCACTATTCATCCCCCAGTCCTATACAGGAATTTGTAAATACATATATTAATACGATCTTCCAAAAGTAAGTAAAAAAGGACATCCTTGCACAGTCATTGGGTCAACGGTACAGCCCTGTGCCATTGTGGCATCTTTTTAAAAGAGTCATAATTAATACAGGCGATTAGTAGCATTATTTATTTCAATTATATTTCATTCAGATATGCTGTAAATAGGTGAAAGTATAAGTAGAGCTTAACGTGTCAACAGTTAAGACACAGAAACGTAAATAAAACATAAGGACGCATTTCTGGTGCACAGTAGTGATCACTCACCTGATCCCTAGGTCACCCCACGCATGGCTCCGCTGAAGTAATAAGGTTTCAGTATAATCATGTTTAACCGATATGTCTTGTACGGACTTTTTGAGGAATTTACGGTCTTTTAAGGAAGTATTTGTGGATTTTACGGTCGTTAGTACAGTACCAACGGGTCGCATAACAGAATGGTCTCTCGGATTCATTATTCTTCACACGACATTACAAGCTAAGAGCCTATCTCAAATGTCTATTTCCGCAAAAAATGCGTTAACGAGACTGATATAATTACTCGTATATTTTAATTGACTGGGGTTTAATCTTCCTTGCCGATGATCTGAGTTCAATTCTCCGAGGGTAAAACTTGATGGAATAAATCTGTTCTCATCCGCACAGCGTTACACAAAGCTTTTGTGACAACTCTTTAACCATATTATTCCAGCATTGGGTGACGATTCGTACATGTAGGCTACGTGTCTTAATCATCGTCTTTCGTTTGCTCCGACCGGTTCATATCCCCGCCATCTTTGCTCGACTGAGACGAACCACTGTTGAGTTCGTCGCTACTCGCAGAAGACGATAGGTCTTCAGGATCGTCGTGATTTAGCTGCTTGTATAATTTATGCCATGGCGTAACATGTCATAATGTTTCGAAAACCCGCGATAATAATTATCCACTCCAAATGCCAGCTAACAACCGATGGTGGTATAGTTGAGCACTATCTATAAGTTTATAAAAACGGACCAGCCTTTTATATGGAAGGCAACGACTGATAACCTCCATGCTCCCGACTGACTGAATACCCATGCACTTATCCAGTGTAAAACGATCAATCATATGTGTACATATACGGTGATACCAACTACTCAAGTTTAATATCGTCACCCTAATAAAATAAGTGCCTACGTCAGCTTTTGACCAATTTGATATTTTGCCTAACTTAGATCTAAATCACAAGAGACGCCTTTTGTAAAAATTATTTACGGCAAACACTGACTTTTAATGCGTTGGAAATCAATAAGATAATTGCCAAAGTCAACCATGTGACTTAGGCAGATTTATAGGTTTTTCCAATTTATCTCAAAAGTTGTAAATATGACTTATTTTATTAGTGTGACGATATATGTACCACAACACGGCTGTAAATCTTTTCACTGTACCACTCAAGGGCTCGTGGCTGGTATAAAAAGGGTTGTTGCCCCGAGCTTGCCGATATGACAAGGTGGTTATTTTTGTTACCAGGGTCCTTCAATGCTTTCCACCGTTGCCAATCCAAAGTGAAATCAAGTACCGTTCAGTGAAGTGAAACACAGATCAAATCAATCAATAAATAAGCCAGCCAGTCAGTCATCTTCCACACTGTGACAGTTTCCCAAACGATTTACATGCATAGTCTAAATAACACTTTAGTCTAGATGAAAAGTTTAGTTCAAGAAGATAAAAATCCTTTCAACCATTTTGATATATATAAATGTTGGTATTATTTCATACCACAACAGACATTTGTCTATAATGTTCATTTTTGTAGTTATATTCTTGTCATGTAAATGATTCCGAATCTAATATACCCTTTTCGTGTTTTCTCGTCAGGTCTGGTACAATGGTCAATCGAAAGGTAAGCCCATCTCCTGGGCATACTTTCAAAAAACGTCGTACGACAAAAAACTATTGTACGATAAAATTTCGCCATGCTAAACTCTTGGCGTTGAAATGCCGTACGATATTTTATTGTCATACGACATATTGTGAAAGTGACCCCTGAACTCAATTCTGTAATTTATATGTTCTTAGTGACGATGATGCACCGTAGCTGGGTCGGTTGAGACTGCTGGTCTCCCTTGCACTTAACATGGGTTTCACAAAACCTTTTGATGTTAGATATGAAGGGAAACAGTTTCACAAAGCCAATTGTGCAACTTCATGTGCCAAACGTCGCAAAACTTTCGTTACAATTTCATTTGAAAGTATTCTCACTTCAAAAGTATGCTCTCGCAGAGAGGTGAATGTTTATCCCAAGGTTTATAAACAATATCCCCTCTATAAGCATCACGGAAAACTATTGTGTAATAAAGCAAAAGGCATTACCTTAAAGGATGTGTTAATGTGGCTATTTAATGTTAGAGTACATCATCGCTATTCACGTGAAATGCTATCAAGTACGACCTTAAACATCAATCGACCAATCAGAATACGTTTTCGTCAGATCACCAGGGAAGTATTATTCAGCAGTATATTTCGATATATTATTTTTCTGACAGCAAAACACTGACTCTTACCCTCATATAAGTGTAATATCATTGAAGACCTTTATTTGTCAAGCAGCAATAAGTCCTTCAGTTTTACATTAACACATATATGAAGTTAATTTGAGCATAGCTATTTTTCTTCTTTTTTTTTAACAGGCTCGTGGCTGTTTTATATTGGGCGCTGCCGTGACGATGTGTGTGCTGCTGATGGGATTGGATCATGTATACAGTATCCTTTATTCTACCATCGGTGTAAACGATTGGGGATTCGGAGAGTATCTGGCTGTCCACCAGCGGCTGAACAACCCAGTCCTACAGACCACTCCAACACATTTCACAATGGACCATGTTCCAAATGGTGTCCACATACTGATGGTTTTCCCGATGTTGAAATCGAACGCTTCAAAAAGACAAGGTTACAATATCAGTGATTTGGACCTACTGCGAAGAAGAGAAAATGAATTTATTGATACTCTGAAGCATAATTCCAACATGAGCATTGTAACCAAAATCTACCTTCTTAATGAACAACCAGAGGTTCTCCGAAGCCAACTTTCCAAAGACCCAGACCTGGACATGCGAATGATCGAAACGGTTCAATCGAGAGATAACCCCAGCTACATGGAGGTGTTTCAGTTCGCGTCCACCAATCTTCAGAAGAAGCTGGTATTCATATTGAATGCTGATAACAGTCTGGGTAGAGGGTTTGATCAGCTAAATCTGACTTGGTGGGAGAGGGGTCCAAAGTTAATGTACGCATTGACGAGACATACACCCCTAGAAGGTTGTAAATTGGGACCTGCTGGATATTGTGATCCACATGGGACATATATTGGATCGCATGACGGATTCCTCTTCTACATCAACAAACCTCTGCCTTATTCTTTTTTGCGTCAGCTTGACTTTCCATCGAATGTTTATGGATCAGAAAATGTGATTATTTGGGCTTTCCAAAAATTACTTAAATTTAATGTGTCAAATCCCTGTTGGCGTCTCTATATACGTCATAACCACTGTTCTAAACTAAGACCACACTTTAAGAGAATCCGAGTGAATACCAATGGAAGAAGTGGGATAATAGGTTACAGTTTTTAGAATTTTCCCAATGATTTAAAGCAATTTGAGCACACAGCATTTCTAAAGCTCCGTTAGATATATCATCCCAGGGGGATATCGGGATCATCTTTTGTACAAAATAGGTCAAAGCTACATGTATGTAAGGAGTCTGACCTTCGAGTCATTTGAGCACAGCCTGTCTCTCATCTCTAATACTTTCTGTACATTGGGCATATCTGGTCTCGCAAGATGTCAATAAAATCTACCCTACTGACCCAGCAGCCTTTGAATTTAGTATCGTTTTCGGATTTATCTGCAAATATAATTTAGTAGGTGAATTTATCTGCCGTTAATTAATATCAGCTGTGCTGGTTTCTCTAAAATCAGCAGAGGGCTCTCACTATCAATAATAATGGACTTCAGGTACAAACAACAATCTTTGATAGAGCTTAACATATTAATGTATGCTCGTAAAACTCGTCCACTCCGATAATAATATGAAATGCATTTGTATTCAATACAGCAAGCAACGATTCATACATAGGTCTTCGGTAGAGTCTGTCTGTGACATCGTCCGACAGCGCCGAGAAAAAATTGTCAACTACACACTAGGCTAAGGACCGTGCTCGAAAACAATGATCGATGTACGCTGTCAAACGTGATAGTAAATTGTTAATTGTCAAAACAATAATAGGAAAGCATGTTGTTCATATCACATTAAAAACCCACAATCTCAATCTTTCAAATATTCTCAAAACCTGAAACTACTGGTTTTGGACAAGATCGTGATTAGAGAAATACTGGTTAAATGAAAACGGCTTAGAAAACTAACCGTTGACTGAAACAAAATGGCGCTCCACACCAACTGAGCAGACGACTCGCCTTTCACGCAGTCAGCCAATCAGATGCTAGCGTCGCCTCGAAATTTTATAACATTTTGCAAAAGTGTTGTCTCAGAGTTTAATAGTCGGACTGAAGTTAATTAAAGAACCATATAAAGTGTTATAAAGCTTGAAACAACATTTTATAATGCTGTACTGTTCATAACATTGACAAAGTGTTACCATTGTAACACAATATATGGTTTTAAGAGTGCACCGGTTTGTTTTTAAAGAAAAACTGATCAGAGTGTGAAATACAAATCTTTCGCTATCAAAATGTCCCCACGCGAATCTTATACAATTCAATGAACCCAAACTACACCAGACGTTTTTATTAAATGATTTGTAATGAAAGCAAGAGGAAGGGATACGCAATAAATAAATAATTATAATAACAACTAGCAAGTCTTTTGCCTTTAACGTGCCCCAACGCCACATGCGCTTTCTTATTTACACAGAATATCTCGCGTGACCAAAGTGCATTTTAAGGAGAGCAAAGGCCAGATCATTTAAGAATCGTCTAGATTCAGATTTTTTTTATCGGTATCATACCCTCACCGAAAGTGTGTAATTCTCATCTGTACATATCCAATTTATAATATTGTAGCTTTCAGAACGTAGGGAGAAAAACACCAATAACTCCTTAGTAACAACACCAACATAACGTAGGGCAAATATGTATAATTACACCATTTTAGTCTGCTTGACTGGTCTATCTAAATTATGACTCTTCTGTGCAAGAGTTGTCGTTCGTTTCTCTTCACAGTTCTCGACCTAAATTGTTGTGAAGCGCTTCAAATATACAGTCATTCCAGTACACCACGTGGTAAGTAGTTGTTAACTTACGCCATTTGACCAGTCAAATCTCTGTTGCTCTTCGCTGATTGGATGTAACCATTTCCCGTGCAGATTCCACTTGTCTTTGTTCTGAAGTTGTCTTGGGAGCTGAATATAACATTTTACATTCGGTTGGAGGCAGGAATTCATGGCAGCAGAGAGTGGGAAACTTTGGTTAGGTGTTTGATAGGCTACATTTATGTTTCGGCGATACTTTCTAAATTATAATTATTTCTACATCCTTGGACGACATTGGGTTACATCACATGAGCACTAACTTTGTACACTAATAGTTATTAAATTATATATGTACATTTAAATTTATATCTGGTCTTGTGTGTTGATCTTTCTCTCTCCAGTGATTCTCAACTAGTTGCAAGATCCACGGCTAGCATTCAAAACGAGATCTTAGATCTTGCAGTTGTGGAGGTATTACAAACACGCTTCCAAGTAATATCTAAACATTTTAAATAAAACGTCGGTAACAAAATGTACAGTGGCCTGTGGTAAATAGCGGTCAATTTTATGTTCCCTGTGAGGTCGTGGTGTGTTTTTTCAGTCACCAGGCTGTCACATTTTATCCCTGTAAACACTGAGATAAACCGCAAATGAAAAAAATGCTCAAATGTTTCGGGATATGGTGAATCTCAATACGCCGTGAGTGACAAGCCGATACAAAACTCGTCAATTATAAACTTCAGTAAAATATTAATATAACTTTCCATTATTATCAAATACTAAGAAACTTTTGAACTGTCAATAAATAAACTAAAACAAAATCAATTTGAGATGATTGGCTAGACACTAAGATGGTAAGTATAGATGTTCATCCAGACGTCTTGGTCGACTTCATTCAGCTTTTGCAATCACTTTTCATGGTAGTGGCGGGGTTATTTACTGTGAGTTTAACATCACCTAATGAGATACACTCTCTGTAAAATTACGACAAACCAGTGGTTGGCAAACCTTCGTCGTTATTTTACAGTAATCTTTTTTTTCCGGATGTACAGCGGTTTCGTTATTTAGCAGATATTCTGTAGATTTGCAACAAAATATGTAGATTTTCCGAATATAGGATCTGGGATGACAATATATAGGGATATGAAGCTCGGCCTTATCCAGGCTCAATCCAAATCAGCCAGATTTAGTATTTTTGTGCATGATGATGTTTTTTTTTTCTTTCTTTTTTTCTTCCTTTTTGTTTATGCACCGAAAGGGCGCAGTTCCGTAGGGCGTTCATGTCATTAAAATCCGTTGAATTACAGGTCAGGAACATGTTATTGAGACCCAAAGCCGCCAATCACAATTCAGCAAGACATTTAGGTCACTCAAATCAGACAGTTCCTTTAGATGTTTTTCATTAAGACGTTATTTATGTCCTCTGAGTGGATGACGGCGAATGAAATCATCAAATTACGTTATTTAGTTGTTCATATTCAAATTATTTAACTTTAAACTGTCGAACAAACTTTCTAATGTCTATTAGAACAAAAGTAAAAGAAGCAGTCAAAGATAAGTCATGGCTTTTCTGTTTTTCCTATCCCAATATTATGCCTGGAAGTTGATTAAAACATCCACATTAACGTTGTGACGAAGATGATGTTGCTGGAATGATCGACACGAAGTGTTATCACAACAAGTGCGAAGCGTGGAAGAAACTTTATCTGGTCATTCTGGTGTAAATTTGAAACGATTTCAGATACAGGTACTGGCTGAAAATTTCCCTGATCATCCCTTTATTTTTTTTGGTACATTTCATGATTTACGATAAGTTAATCCTTATCTATGCCGAGAAACAATCAACAGTGGCAGTTTTATGTATTGATGTCACGTTTGTGTGTGATGTTTTGCCCGAAAAACCTCTCAAAAAATCAAATGCCTGAGTTTTGCCCATAAAATATAACGTAGAGCCCCAACGCCTATAATCACATCCCAGACATTCCATTCACAGAATTACAGTTGAAAATACATAATTGTTGCTGGTTTTAATATAATAGGGTTGGAAAAAAGACAAAATAAACAATAACAGTTGTTAATTTGCCCTCGGGAGTTTTGCACGAAAAAAATAGCGTAGGGCCCCTGCGCCTATATGATCACATTCCAGACATTCCATTAACAGAATTACAGTTAAAATACATAATTGTTGTAGGTTTATATATAATCAGGTTGGAGAAAAGAAAAAATAAACAATAACAGTTCTACATATTGACGTTTGTGTCTAATATTGTGCCCGAAAAATATCTAAATTTGGCGCCCCACCTGCCCCCTATCTCCTACGCCTATGGGCAGATGGGCTGCATGTTGTCCCTTCAAGAATAAAATTTAAAAACCAATTACAAGGAGTGAAAACATTCAATTTGCTCCGATATTCGATATCTACAATTAAGTAAAAACTTCTGAAAATATGGTGTAAAATTTCAAGGTAGCAAAAAAGGTAGCATCTCTCGGCCATTTCCGTGATTGGGCCATTCTAAATGACAATCACGGGAGATAACTCGCATGGATTTACTTTCATGGTATGACTGAGTTATCCACGTGTTTATTGTTTTTGTCTGAAGACTACTCTTGTGTTGATATGATGACGTCATTGGAGCTACATTATAGTTAAATTGCTTACAGAGAACAAAATTTGCATTATTTGCAACTCATCATACATAAGAAAGGAACGGTTTTTATTCAACTGTGATTTTACCCAAGAAACGGGTTTGATTGACGTAGTGTTTTTTGGTATAAATCCGCGGAGTACTTTGATTTCAACGTGTGCGCACAAAACATCCGGCGGTTAACATTACACATTTTTTTGTAATATTATTGCTTCCATTTACCTCCGAGATAACTGTTCCGGTACGGAAATTGTCGACGGTCGCGATTCAGATTACATCTATGTAATTTCATTAAAAAATTATGAATACTTTGGCGGGAAGGAACTGCTGCGGTTGTTTTATTTGTGGACGTTTTCGTTCCTTGTGCCCAATACAGTGTGTGCCCAAGTCGATAATAATTTACTAAAAGTGCCTGTTGTGGCTGTGGTCGTATATCAAAGTTATTTGCCATGATGGTTTGCTGCTTGCCGGTTATATTCTAAAGGTAGAGCAAAAACTCTTCCGTGGGGAATTGAGCGACAAACGGTCAAAATATAAAGGGAAGATGGGGAACCGGACAAAAATCATTTAAAGAAATGAAAACGAGGTTGCCTCACGATTTTCTCCGTATTTAATTTAAGCAGAATGAGAAAGAGACAATCCGCTGTCGTATGAGTGAAGTACCTTTGAGTACGAAGTTAAATCCGTATTAATCACACAGAAGAGCTGCGTTTTCAGAGTCCCGAATTTGCAACATTATTCATCCAGCCTTCCGAATTGGCCCCTATCTTAAATTGTCTCCCAGGGCGGAAGAGACTAAAACTTTTAGAACATAGCTGTCTAGCGCTTTTAAGGCATGAGTCACCCATAAAAATGTACTGTGGCCAGATGTTCAAAGCCCTATTCATTTTAATCCTATATTAGCTGACGTCGCTCCATGTTGAAGGCATATCATTAATCCTAGATTAGTGGTTAAATCTGCTATTAGAGACTAATCTTGGTTTTGAGCAATTGGCCCCTGGAGTTTACCATACCAAATAGAAAAGAAAAACATTAAATGGACTAAAATGGCTGAAAAGGCAAAAACTTGAAATTAGAAATTTTGAATAATTGAAGAGAGACAAATTTGCTTGAAATTATATATTCATTCACTACAACTTTTATCAATTATTGTGTGGGCGTATAAAAAGCTAGTGGTTATGCCGTATGTCTTAACGGTATATTTGTCATCCTAAAACTAACAGACTGGAAGTAAGTGTAGCTACACAGATTAATGGTCCAGTGTCGATGATAAACGTATAAGATTGCACAGATTGGCGTGTGAAATTTATTCTTCCGCGAATTATTAAGGACTCTACCGCTAGTCAGGAGTAAAAAATGCGACCCTTATCTTCTCGTGGCTTTTGCGGTGATTTCCAAAGGATGATTATATTAACACCACATATATTTAG
>JAQQZZ010037674.1:0-10511 GCA_030265115.1 Mopalia vespertina | reverse complement strand
GGGGGGGATAGAGTATCCTTAATGATTTACGCAATGAATTTACTACTTTGGCAATTGCAAATAATGCAAACATGTATTACTGTAGATAAACAGTTATTACATTGAATATAACGGTGATGATGGCGTACTCGGGGAAAACTTTAAACAATTTAGTTATAACTGCTGGATACGGTTCAAAAGTTGAACTGTATACCACGAACTGTCCAGAAATAATCAGTGCTACCAGAGACTGCCCAAATAACCAGTATACTCGACTATACCACGAATCGTCTAAAATATTCATTTGTACCAGATACCGCTCAAATGAACTGTGCTCGACTCTATACCACGAATCGTCTAAAATGTTCATTTGTACCAGATACCGTTCAAATGAACTGTTCTCGACTCTATGCCACGAATCGTCTAAAATATTCATTTGTACCAGATAGTGCTCAAATGAACTGTTCTCGACTCTATACCACGAATCGTCTAAAATATTCATTTGAGCAGTATAGGTTGTACCAGATACTGCTCAAATCAACTGTACTCGACCCTATACCACGAATCGTCTAAAATATTCATTTGTACCAGATACCGCTCAAATGAACTGTACGTGACTCTATACCACGAACCGTCTAAAATATTCGGTTGTACCAGATACTGCTCAAATGAACTGTACGCGACTCTATACCACGAATCGTCTAAAATATTCATTTGTACCAGATACTGCTCAAATGAACTGTTCTCGACTCTATACCACGCATCGTCTAAAATATTCATTTGTACCAGATACCGCTCAAATGAACTGTACTCGACTCTATACCACGAATCGTCTAAATTATTCATTTGTACCAGATACTGCTCAAATGAACTGTTCTCGACTCTATACCACGAATCGTGAAAATATTATTCAGTTGTACCAGATACCGCTCAAATGAAATGTACTCGACCCTATACCACGAGTCGTCTAAATTATTCATTTGTACCAGATACTGCTCAAATGAACTGTTCCCGACTCTATACCACGAATCGTGAAAAAATTATTCAGTTGTACCAGATACCGCTCAAATGAACTGTACTCGGATGTATACTAAGAATCTTCATAAGGATTTATTCCTTCTGGATAATTTATGTCAATGATGTATTATCAGCGATTTTCTGGGCCAAACACTCGTATCTCTTTTTGTAAGAGGCACCAACCATTTTGAATAACAGAAAATATCCTTTGTATTTCGCTTTCTGGAAGACTTTGACAATTTGTTCAATCCTTTAACCGAATAATGCATTACGATTATTTGTGTTTCAGTTTATAGTTAAATATGTTGAGTATAGTCTGCTTGGTTCGTGAGTTACTGAGCATGCAATGCAACTCAATAGTTAGTTATACCGCCGACAGTCACTGGTAAAATGTTGTCAGAGTTACGTCCCTTTATGTTATATTGTTGATACATTCATACTGTTAATCTAAATAAGATGACATTAAAAGAAAAACAAAATTGAGAATAACATTTTCGAACCAGCTATGTAGGCTATGAGCTATCAATTCAAAATAACTTAAAATACGGGTAAAATTCCAGGTTGGAGGGGAAAAAGCCAACCAATAGACGCCTTTTTAGCAGGAATGGAGTGCATGTGTAGTGACTCGGAGGGATGTCGTCTTTGACACATACCGCAGTCACACTTCAGGCGGCAGCACTTTGACGTCTCGGACCCTGTTACGAGACGCCACCGACATAACATACACGAACATATTACAACTGAAATCTCTACGACAGCGTTTAAGCAGTTTAAAAGATACAGCCAGTTGGCGTACTTATTAAAGGTAAATATATTGTTTATTTGAGCCTTAACGATAATGATATTTTGTACGGAATGCAAAAGTTAATTAGACCTCTGCCGAGAGACCAGTAAGAAGAGCCTATTTGATCCACGCAGTAGTCAGTGTTTATATTCCGATTAACAAGTACGTGCTGCCCTGGGTAGGAATACACGAGTTACGCGCCTTGGCATGTTACAGCCACGAATCACGGTAACATTAAAAAACGCTTATGGGCAGAGTATACATAACGTACGTTGCGTTTTCAACAGATACACGGACGGTGCGGTGTGACATAAAATAAAAGTAAGTATTTATTCATATCATTATGTTTATTTTAAACCTCCAAAATGCGATTGATGTTGATAGCCTGGGGTAAGACGGGCCATCTGACATGGTCTTTGGAATCCTCAAATAATAACAAATGTTCATGTTTATGGGTTTGTACGTTCATTCTACAAATTAGCTGTCAATCTCATGTCTATAGATTCACAATTCTTTATCTCTAATAGTCTTTTATACTACGCAGCCTTATTTAAAGATAATAAGTTAAAGTGCACATAACCCAGTAATTTCAAGTTTTTCACTTACCGGCTATTATGGGTTCAATTAGCAGTGTTCAATAATATTTGATATACTGAACTTTCTGATACATTTTATATGCCATACGTGACTTGAAATTGTCTATGAGGTCTTGTTAAAAATACGGTTCAAGTATATCTTGTCAACCCGCCATTTTTGTCCCTTCCACCTCATCTGTACACTTGAATTTTAGTACATGGGCCAGTACCTACCACATTCCACTTTTTATGCACGTTTACCTTGTAAAAAAATACAGAATTTAGTCGATGGGGATATTAAGCCTGTATTGATCCGGTAAGTCTGCTTAATTTAAATTTGAGCCCTACTTCGAATTCCGAAGTAGATCGATTACACAGTTAGCGACGTCTAAACTCGATAGCTACTGTCATGCCATGTGGGACAGCTACAGATTGACTGAGCTCATCTTACCCATCCTCTCATGCAGCTCAATGTCACCCTTCCAATACACTAATATTATATATCTTGGGAAACCATCTAGAATGTAAGAAAATAAATGCATAGCAATGTGTCTTTTCCCAGTTGCTTTATTTTTAAGATGGGAGAGTTTGACAACGATACCTTTATCGAGGAGGGTGGAGAGGGACTGAAAGGTTTGCCAGGGAGAGCGAGTCTTCATGTCGTCATAACCATGCAGGTGCTTTTGTGTCTGGGAGGATCTTTGGCAAATCTTCTTCTGCTCTACGTGTACGGTAGACGAGGGGAGCAGTTCACATACACCATTGGCATACTAACGCTAGCAGTAAAAGATCTACTCTGTTGCAGTGTATTGCTACCATTTTTCGCTATCACAGAAGCCATGGAGTATAGAATAACCAGTGATTTTTTCTGCAAGTTGTTCCATTTCATCGGAAATCTGGCCTCTCCACTGACTATGTATGTGCTAATGCTGCTTTCAATTGAACGCTGCGCATGCGTATGCCACTCGCATCTTCACGCGACACGCCGTAAAACAGCATACATTATCGTCGTTGTTGTCGTGACTTGGACAATAGTCCAGGCAATCTTTCCATCATTGGGGTTCGGGGTTTACGGACACGCTCCAACTGATCAAATCCAGAAACCAAAACCGTCTAACGAGTCTTCTACAGCGCTTGTCAAGATTGTGAATATTGGGGTTTGTCATTTTAATATGTTACTTATTTCTCGCCAAGCAATGAAGAGATATGTTGACTATTTCAAAAGTCAGATAAATATAACTGCGTCTGTTATGATTCTAGCTTATGTTATAATACTGATTGTCACCATGTATCGGAAATATCGCCCCAAACCACTACTACTGGACTCTCAGCTAGGGGAAATGCGACACACCGTAGCTGGAAGCGAACCAGAGGTCATCTTTGTTCATGTAGGATCAACTTTCCCACAAGGTGGCGCTGATCAAAACTTCAGTAGCGAGGAGCGGGAAAGGTCATTGATTGAAAAGGAACAGAATTTATGGGCTCTAAGACTTTTTGTGGTAACTGTGTTTTTCTGGGTGTTAATATTACCAGCACTATTAATGGTCTATCAACATGTTGTGATTGGGCCGGTTTTATTCTACCTTCATCACATTCAGTTTGCCGCTACGCCTGTCATTTTAGTCACCATGGATACCTGCTTTAGGAAAGAGGTCAAAGATTTGTTCAAGAATAGTTGGACTCGACTTACCCATTGACCAGTTAGTACAGCGCGCAATTGAGGTATGATTGAAACAAAGATAGGCCTACCTTACCGAAACCAAAATACAGTTCCGCACTTAACGTTATGTAAAGGATGAAATTCTGTTAATAAAGTAACTAGCATAACAAGAGTTGATAACCTAGTACAGTACATTTAATGATCGACGATGTACTATCGTACTGATAAATAGAGTTGCCATTCGATACGCATCGGCACCTCTTTAACTGGTTGGTGCATAGCGTGGTCCAGGCCTCCACATCTTTTTCTAACCATTCTGCAACATTGTTAATTAATCTGCAACTATGTGCTTGACCCGTGGCATTGTGTTCTTCCCAGGTCTCTTCTTCACCACAGTAGTAGAAGCATCTAGCTACTTAACAATGTCTACATGTGTAATGTGGGTCTAAACAAGGATGGGCTGAACTTTGATTTAAGGATAACTCAACTTTACAAATAACCAGATTAATCTTTAACTGTATATACCTTCATTGCCTATAGTCGGGGTATATAATTCGCCGGATGACAACCGCACAATTATTGGTAGTTTGCCCAATATCCCCATTTTGTAACCACCAAGTGCCATCTAGCACTTAAGGCAGACTGGGAATTTGGGGATAAACCCGCACCATTATTGTCTTACCAGGAAGTGACGAAGGGGCTCTACTTTTACAATAAACCAAAGGTGCATACAAATTTGAAAATGTGTTTTGTAGCTCAAAATAAAATTGAACAATTTTATTCATTTAAAAATGATTAAACTGGTTAGTATCTTTTTAGTTTGTTTGTTTGTTTGATTTGAGAGACTGGTATCTTTAAAAAGGGAATTGTATTGATGTACAGCTAAATGACATCAAAGCATAGTTCCGGTGTATTTATACAGCTGTGATTTGTCTTGCTACGACCGCACAATTTACGCCGTTTTAGCAGATATCACTACATTTAGACATTCAAAATGGTACTAGGTTTATGACCAAACGGGCTGTACGTAAGGCATGGAGGTAAAGCCCGCTTCCGGTTTTAATCAAATGCAATACCCTTTTAAAACATGGTTTATGTCCAACATGGAGGTATAGGACGGCAATGCGTTTAATCAAATGTTCTACACATTGGTAAAACTATATTTTAAAAGAAATTAATATATCTAATTTCTGCATAGAACATAATAAAGAGTTGCTATACTGTGTCTATCCAGTCAGTAACATGTTAATACAGAGTTTATTTTTAGTACAGATGCTGACTAAAATACTCTCCTAAAGCTCGTCAAATTATTTCTGTTGCTAAGAAACCACGATTATGCACATTTGTCACTATATGTTTATGAAAAAAAAACACACACAAAATACTAATTTCCAAATCTATTTTCAGTTAGAATTAATATATGTTATTAACTAGAGTTGGACAACAACTCTGTGAAAAGCTCATGTTATTCATGTATCTTTATATTAGTATAAAATTTTAGTAATGTATTTTAATTGATACAAAATAAAATAATTTTAAAATTTTAAAATATACAGTTGGGTTTAATATGCTTAGGTTCCAATCTGTCAATGGCTGTCATATACTCCTAGCTGGTTGGTGACGTAGGCCTAAATAATGGACTTTTCGCCCAGCTGTCATTTGAGTTAAATGGTTGCAAAGAGTACAATCCTTTAAAAACATTTGTGTGCTTCTTGTTTCAACGAGTCCTGTTTTAAATCACGAAACTTAGCAACGGTAACAACGATTAAACAGACCTGCGTAATGTAAACAGTGGTCACACAGAAACATCAATAACTTATCAGTCATGTTTGCGTGGTCTCTTTCTCCCTTTCTATCTGCCTATTTCGTGTCACCCATGAATGAAGACAAAACAATATATATGAACATATTAACACATTTTATTTGTTTGAAACAATAATTTTGGTTCTTTGGGAAATGCTAAACAAAGGGTGAATAACTGCATCGTGTATTGTAGTCTTTGGATTATCGCCCTTGAATAGTAACATTGCAACAGTAGTAAACAGACATGAGTAGCAATTGAAATAAATTATTATACTAATAAAACATACATTGTTACGATTAATTATCGACAAAGAGCAGATCAGACAAACTACTTCTTATGTTATAAGAACCACCACTGTTGCCCATATCGAAAAGCCTCGACTATATAAACTGTCTAACGTCAGGCCATGCTATGTTGTTCATAATTGAGAGATACCATGTTATACTTAGACACAAATTTTTATTGAAATATCATATCTTGTGAGATATGACAATAGTTCGTTTGTATATAAACTAAAAAAAATCGATATACGATGCCTGGCCCTTAATTGCATGCCTAAAAATGAGATATTTATTTTCATTGTAGAGAAAGAATTTGTTTTGCTTGCACCTGGATTCGAACTCGGGTCTCTGTCTTTGAAATCATACAGTTATACTGTATTTTATGTAGAAAAAAAGAACATTTGGCTGGCCTGCATTGAACGATTTTAAATTTTTGCAGTTAAAAACAACTGTTCTCCTAAGCTCATTATCCAAAATATGAAATTGAAGAGGATATTTATCATGACAAGCCAAACTAAAAATCTGTTTTTGCAGCTTAATTCATGTCCAGTCTGAAAATTGCGAACGACATTTCGTTTGCTTAGACTGGGTGAAATGGTAGGGAAACTTTCCGATTGAGTTAATTATTTATCATCCATTTAAACTAAAGCGGAGTTCTGGGTATAAATAACTCCTGTATTGCTTGAAAAGATACCATTTAACATATTGAAATAAAACTTAGAACTATCATTAGTAATTTTTTTTTTAAAAGTTTTTGAAAAAAATTATTTACTTATTATTGTTCTTCAGAAAAAGACGATTCAGAATATATAACATTTGCTGCCAAATTCACAGTAGTTTAGAAGTAAAACGGCGTTTTTTTTTTACGTATATGCATTTTATTACAGCCCAGACCTTTGCTTTAATTCCGAAATTAATAGTATAATTAAAATTTAACCGAATTTGTAATAAATTGGCGTTGATTGAGTGAGGAGTCTCTACCCAGCACAGTTTTGTGGTAAAACAGTTCTAAAACAACAACAACATACATAGCGAAAACAAGCGAACCAGTTGCAGGGCATATCCAGATCAGATTGTGTGTAGTCGAGCCTAACTGATTTACGGTAATTATGTAAATAATAACCAAGCTATTACAAACTTAACCCTTAAACCACATACCCATAAAATACATGACACGATCCGACCCATATTTCATGCATATGTTATACCTTGTATCAAGAAATCACACATGTAATGAAAATGGCCTGTAAATAGAAACGGCATCTGGAGCCTTTAGAAAGAAACGCTAAAAGTAGATGTTTACATATGCTTAATTTGATGATCATATTTAGATGACTTCAGCTTCAGTGCTTGATAGAATTGGTTTTTTGTTTACTAAAAATCTAACTACAAAAGAATGTCTATACAAAAATAACGTATTGGAAGCATTAGCTAATCATATTTACACGAATGCAAAATAGACGTCTGCAATAAAAATAACAATATAGAAGTTCACATAGCTTTTACTGTTCTGTGAAATTGTGATAAATATTTAAAAAAAAAATGCATGACATTACTACATTAAACTTCTTTCATGACAAATGAATATAACGAAATATTTTAAACCACTCAAATCCGCCCCCCCCCCCCTCCCTTCCCCCACAACCACTCTTTGCATTAAGTATTTAATTTCAATAAAACATATATTTAGTCGTTCAGTCGCCAACGAAATTTTTTTGTACAACATATCAAAGTAAATTAGATTGCGCTGGACCAGTAGTTCAGAAATATGCTGGGTCATACTCAGTGCTTTGGTCAACACCATTCAGGCTTTGGGTTATTTGGGTATGCGATAAACCAGACTTGATAGAATCAGGGTAACTGTTCAACACTTCATTAGGTAGACTGGGGTCAAGTGCGTCCAGTCTGACGTCCGAGAAGTCCGAGTCAAATGACATGTCGTCAGCTTTAGAGTACGTCACCTGATCATCAGGCCAGACGGACGATGGCTGGTTAATATGAATAGAAAATTCATTCGTATCGGAACGTACTTCAGCATCAATAAATCCGTTTGAATAATCTGTCCATGTACCCGTCCCAGAATCACCGTTACCATTTAGTATATCGGGGTTAGCGCTCGACGTCTGGGGCTTAAACGAAGTCATTGGGACTTTATCGAATGGATTTTCACTGTCACTAGAGTAATGGCGTTTGGATACAACAGCTTGGGTAACGAAGGAGGCCTCACTCGTAGAATCGTCTAAAGCCTCCACAGAGAAGGGATTACTGTCAAGAGATCGACTTAACCGCTCCTCCGGTTCCTCTTCAATCGATTCGAATAGATTACCGGATAGAGTCTCATGAGTGGATACGGAGGCATAGCCAATTGCCAAAGCCTCTTCGAATCCTTTGTCAACATCCTCATCAAAATGAATTGAGGGGGAGCTACTACGTTGTGAACTTGTAGTGGTCACGTATTTATTTATATGGTTTGAAGACGACCCGGGTGGGATCTGAGAGTCGGAAACACCGACTTCGTCAAGCCACAGGGGTCGCCTTTGTTCCATATATGGAGTCAATACTATAGATTTATCACTGGAAATACTGACAACATCGGGATCCGACAAGGCCTTTGAGGAATATTTGCCTATAGACTGCTGCTTTCGAATTGGTTTTTTAGGAGGTCGTGGACTATTCGATGCACTTGAATGTCCACCAGGGGGTTCGCTGGAAAATTTCGCATTAGTGTTTGGGGAGGACTGGTCGAGTACACATGAGATGTCCACAGTATCATACTGATTACTTGTCGCGTCACTCTCGCTCTCAGTTGTTTGTTTGATCACACTTGATGTCAAATTATCCGGATGATACTCTCCGGAGAGATAATACAGAGAACTGTTACTACCAACCTTTTTATGGGTTTTTTCATTAGGGTCCGTCTGGGATTCTGTCATAGGTAAATCAGATCGCGCTACAGCAGCGTCCTCTTTCTCAAACGCGTCGTTGACGAAAATGGCGGGTAAATGTTTTCTTCTCATTTGATCAACCCATTCTTGGCGGGATCGACTTGACGAGCGCTGCACGTCAGCCTGAGAATTCACAAATCTCTTTACAGGGGATGTAGGAGGGCTAATATTTGACCTTGCCTGGCTTGACATGATGGATTTTTCGTTTGTAATCGAATCGTTTGCATTATAAACTTTGACTGAAACCGTTCCAGCGTGACCCTTTTTCGCTGTTGAAGGTCGTTCGTCCAGATTCTGGGGCGCATGCACGACAATATTACCATTTTTACGATTTGACTGTTCTGGAAATATTTGATGCAATCCCCCTCTAGCCGGTGACGGTTGACTTATCTCCCCTGTTTCTTGTATAATGTCCGCAGATGTTCCCCTTGGCAATGAACGTAATATACGATTTTGGTAATGTGCTACGCCTTTGGCAGTTCCATTGGACCCTGAGCCCTTATACACATACGACTGTAGCATGCATGCTTCGGGTTCTGAGGAGAAATGGAAACAAAGTACAGATAAGTACAGTTACAATAACATTCTAGTATGGCATATGATACAAGCCAACGCGAAACAGATTTCAAAACCGGATTTTTAAGTAAATTATTACAAAATTATATCCCTTGTTTCATAACTGAGTTCACAATTCTCTTACAATCCAGTAATTGGGCAAATTGGACGTTTTGGATGAATTATAATGCATTAAAGTAATGTATAATAAAACCCCCCAAAATAACAATAAATTAACTTTGACTGAACGTTTCGGTTTATTGGCCAAACGATCATCAACAGTGAATGCACCGAAATAAAGCGAAAAGTTGAGTCCAAGTGTACTAATAATCTTTCATGGGAGCTGTTACTATACTTTAGTGAGTTACACTCCTACGCTATTATACATTGCGTTAGTGTAAATGCTGCACGATGAGATTTAGAGATATTCAGAACACAGCCATTAGTATGAATTACTAAGAGGCAATGAAATCACCCACCTTCCTCTGCTGAAGTGTTTTTCAGGATATGTACTTTCCAGAAGTAGACGAAACCATGCCGGTATCTTTTACTAAGAATCCATAAGGTAAGAGGGAGCAGGAGACTCTCAGCTAGCACCAACCACAATGTGATCAACTCTGCTGTCCCTCTATCAGGTAGCCAGAATAACTGTACGCATTGGATACCCTGAAACAAACAACCACAATGTGATCAACTCTGCTGTCCCTCTATCAGGTAGCCAGAATAACTGTACGCATTGGATACCCTGAAACAAACAACCACAATGTGATCAACTCTGCTGTCCCTCTATCAGGTAGCCAGAATAACTGTACGCATTGGATACCCTGAAACAAACAACCACAATGTGATCAACTCTGCTGTCCCTCTATCAGGTAGCCAGAATAACTGTACGCATTGGATACCCTGAAACA
>JAQQZZ010037663.1:0-10511 GCA_030265115.1 Mopalia vespertina | reverse complement strand
TAGTTGAACTCAATCAGAAATTTTATTGATGAACCGAGTTCATTGTGCGAATCTGTTAGTTTAGGAAACCTTAGATCGGGTATTCTTTTATCACAGGCTATAAAGAAAGGGTTTGTATATAGCCGATGATTAGCGAGAGTAGGATATCACATACTGACACATTTGTCTGCCCTTTGGTTAGCCTGATAGTCCGTTTACAGTGACGTCAGATTCACACAATTTGATGACGTAAGCACAGGTATGAGCTAGTCACAACGAATGGTATTTCCTTCAACTTGCACTCGAATACACTCGTATAGGTCCGTATACGTAAAAGGGGGAGAAACAAATATAACGTGTGAGTGCAATAACAATAACTTAGGTTATGTTTGATAATTTCATAGAAGTTAAATTTGTTTAGTTTCCACCTGACAAAAATACAGCAAACTACAACACATGTCGTGACATTTTCATGG
The DNA here is from genome assembly GCA_030265115.1 of Mopalia vespertina. Classification (NCBI taxonomy): domain Eukaryota; kingdom Metazoa; phylum Mollusca; class Polyplacophora; order Chitonida; family Mopaliidae; genus Mopalia; species Mopalia vespertina. Next base: position 10,056 of record JAQQZZ010037663.1, on the reverse strand, counting down.
GAGCATCCAAGTTTCACTAAACGTCTCCTCTACGAAGACGTGGTAAAGTAAATGACAGTTAACATAAACATTCTCACCTCCTCGTAGAGGAGATCGAGGTTTGGTCAAAAATGAAAATGTTATGACATATGTTGTAATTTGCCGCATTGTTTTTTCAGGTGGCAACGAAACAAATTTAATTTGTACGAAATTATCAAACATAATCCAATAGTTTTACACTCCCTTGATATATTTTGTTTTTGCTCCATTTAGAGGATTAAGGAGAGTAGAGTCCCTTTGATTTGACAATTGCAACGATATTCACGTCATGTTTTGATTTTAAATATTTAGTGGTCCTTATATTTATGACCATCGAGACGAATTAATTCTCCACATTTGGCTGCCCAGTTGATATGTCTTGACCATAACTCAAACAAGATAGCATACAGATAGCATTTTTCCACGTAAACGAAGGAACTCTTTTAATATAATGATTGCCTGTCGGCATACTGACCCTTCTTCGATCTACAGCTAACTGGTAGTTAATAATTTTCTCCCTTTAGGCTTACAGGCCTGTAATTGCACATACTTTTTGTGTTACATATGCTGACTTATGAGATGTGACAATAGTACATTAGTGATTAAAATGTCCAAGGGACTATTTTCTATTACTGAAAGCAAACAAACGAAATTGACTGAGTGATACGGTCAGATAAAATGTCATTTTGCAAGATAGCATACAGATAGCATTTCTTCACGTAAACGAAGGAACTCTTTTAATATAATGATTGCGTGTCGGCATACTGACCCTTCTTCGATCTACAGCTAACTGGTAGTTAATAATTTTCTCCCTTTAGGCTTACATGCCTGTAATTGCACATACTTTTTGTGTTACATATGCTGACTTATGAGATGTGACAATAGTACATTAGTCATTAAAATGTCCAAGGGACTATTTTCTATTACTGAAAGCAAACAAACGAAATTTACTGAGTGATACGGTCAGATAAAATGTCATTTTGCTTGATAATTATCTCCCATTAATAGCTTTCACATTGAGTCGTCATGCTTCATGGGTTTTTTCTCTGTGTTAAATTTGGAATGATTTTACGTTAACTGTGTGACGATTTTCTTCAAAGCCCACGTTTTCAGGGAAACAGTACAACAACAACAACATAAATGTGTTCATGATACAAGCGAGTGATTTGCAAGGGCCATTCACTTTCGGCTCAAGAAAGACACAAACGCTACTGATTGATAGTTGAAGCCAAATAGTAAAGCAGAAAGTAGACACAGAATGTGTCGATTTGTATGACGTTACTGAACGGTAGAAGTGTAGGTGCCTATATACAGACAAGATAGATATCACTGTATTGTATAGCAGTATGCTATAGAAACTAGAAAGTTACAGAGGATTTAAAGAAGTAGATGTTTAAATAAAGTTCCAGTGATAAGTTATTTGTTTATGTTTTCTGTTCCCACGTCATTTTTGTAAATTCCTGCAAATGAACTGAACTAAATGACGATACCGAATAGTTATGGCGCGAATATCCATAAGGATGTATGCGCCAAAATCCCGAAAAAAACAACCAACCAAGTTACTGTATTGTAGTTTTCAGAATTGAGAGTAGGCCAAAACTAGAATGGACCTGAATAATTCCATCGAGCAGTTCTGAAAAGGTTACCTCAAGCTTTAACCACATTTTGGCAACTAATCTGCTTCAATCCGCCTTTCAGTCTGATTTGAGTTAAGTTTATTGTCCTCATTTGTCCCCAAATTGATTCTTCGTCCAAATCACAAGAGTTAGAATTACTATTTGTGATCTAAATTGGATGCCGCAAATCGGATTTCTTCTTCTTTGACAAAAACATCACCTTGAAAAGAAACTGTTCCACTTCATAGTATTCTTTTGAAATCTGCTTAAGTGTAAAAAAAACGTATGATTACTAGACATCACGTTTGTGTGCATCGAGGAAATTTAGATTGCAACTAAATGTATGCTTATATGTCTCCAAATGTGTCAGTGCTTTCCGTAGGGAGAGATTCGCAGCTTTTACCTCGATAAAAAATTGTGGTCGTTCAGTCTGTAACTCAAATGGCTAAAGCGCTGGCACTTCTAGCCAGATATATCCGACTTCGAATCCAGGGTTCACATTTTTATTGTGCTAGTGCCATGTATTGTTGCAATACACCGCCGTCGTTAATGTGAAATTCGAAAATCGAATCCCGGTAGAGGAAAACAAAAGAAAATTTGCTTTGTCCACATTTACAATATATGTCTCCAAATGTTTGATCTTCAAGCCGTTTTACACTGATGGCAAAAACCGGGTCGATCAATGCGAAGACATTCGAATTGAGTCATGTCGTTTGCGGCGTTTCAGACTGCAGATGTTTATGTCGTAGCTAAGACCGCGGTCGTGTGGCTGTCTGAAAAATAACTTCGTTAGGAAGCAATTAAAGACTGTGTGGAAATTAATACTAGAAACAGATAAAATATCGTTATGACACGTGATACTATATGAGAATACCTTTACCGGACGGTTTCTGTCTGTACGGATACGAACAAGAATTCACAATTCAGATCAAAAGTTAAAATAATTCATGATTGCTTGATATTTATGGTGCATATTCAAGTTGTGCAACATAAAACCAATTAGACATTTCTGTAACAGTATCATGATGGCTCCTATATATATATTAACCGTTTGCGGATGAAGGTGTTTTACGTAAGAATTACATTTCTTGATCTTCCATTATACCAAGGTCCATATACGACTAAACATTCAGTGACGATCTTGGTAAAATAACTTGGCATTAAATCAGACAGACAAACTAAAAAAGTCTTGTATCGATTGTAAAGGGGATTTAAAGACTTATTATATTATAAAGATATTTAAGGCAATGGTGTTTTAAGTTGCCATCAATTGCAAACTAACATTTATGTCCAAAAGTTTTTATCTGGCTCAAGACTTATGTTAACCTTAGGTTGTTTTGCAATCCTAAATTCCCGTGGCTAATCCAAGGGTCATGTGACCACACGATGTTAGTTTGGCGCCATACGCTTACTGCATGAAGGTTTGGTCCTGAAACATTGAGTTGCAATCCGCTGGCCGTCTCCTAGCTACAGAGTTTAAGCGTCCCAAACTGTGTAATTGGCTACTTTGGATGTTGAAGTAGAGCTCAAATCTACAATTAAATATAATATACCGGCTTAACACAGATTTACGTGTATGTGGACCATTAAAGTCGACAACACTGTCACTGTCAATTGACGTGTATGTGGTGATGTCAAGACTAATGGGACTACCGTCGTGTATTACATGTATATCCTATAATTGTCATCCTGTGGTTTGACCGCCGCTTTTTAATTCAAAGAAAGCTCCAATCTGATTGGGTGGGGCAAAGAGAGGTTACCCGAAAGAAGCTATTGTAGACTCTAGTTCTCCGGTTTTTTGTCTATGATGGCAAGGTAAGAAATGAAGAGAGGTTTAATTCGAAGATCTTCTTTTACGCCTTGCCTCCTGAAGATGACTCAACAGATCCGTTTATACTGACGGGGTCACGGGAATTATGTATATAACAAAAGCTAAAGAACTTTGGACCAAAAGAAATATTCAATCTTACATCCGATATAAAGATAAGTATTAGACCAAATAAAAAGCATAATGTAAGGAACCTTCAAGTTATTTTGTACGAAAAAATATCGTTGTCTTGGAAACAAGTTATTCTTGTTAAAAAATGACAGTCTTAACTATGTTTGTGTTATTATGATCTGAAAGTGATACGTTTCAAATTTGGTTCTCTTGAAATTGTTGCCGCTTTGGCATGCCATTCTTCTGTAAAAAAAATATAACTAATTGTAATCGCTGTTTTGCGAAGAAGAGTGAAACCTCTTCTGTTTGAGTAAAAATTGTAATACTAAAGCAAAAATCAAAGGGCTAGAAGGATTTAAAATAAAAATATTTCCACTTTGGAGTGCCACAGGATATGTGTGAATGATGTGGGGTGGGTCAATACTGGTCCGTCAAAAGAAATAGCCACATCATAACGCGTAATGGCCTCTTTTATTGACTTAATTGATTTAGAGTGTTTACATTCTCAACTGTTGGTCAAACAATGAGAAAAATAAGAAAATTTATAGGCTATACATTGCCACAAAAAACCGTGTTCCCGGGCTAAGTGAGCTATTTATGCTAACTGCACGAAGCATATGTGGTTGGTCAACGATTCATGAAGACCGCCAGAAAAAAGAGCTTGTGCACTTTGCAGGAGAGAGTAAGGGTTTTTGGACAAGGGTTTTAAATTGGGTGCGGACTGGAATGGACAGACAGCGAGACATATGAGATAAGTACAAATTTACTTCTTTGTTTTAAACTTGACCTGTTAGAACAACTCGGCACTACCAGGATATATGTTGTACCAGCTCAATCTTTGTAAATTAATGTTGGGATCATTTTAAACGTGGGAACGATTGTCTTCATTTTATGATTAATAATAACATAATTTTTAATTTAAACTCGTCTTTGTGTCATTATATTTCCGTCATCACTTTATGAAAAATATATAACTTTTTTGCCGGAATAAAGTTTTCCAAAAGATATTGTAGAAAACTAAAGTGCGACGTACATGCATCCATAGAAATTGGTCATTAATCCTGTCTTCAGATTGAGTAAGTGTTAGATTTCCTTTCAAGAAGCACAGAGAGTTAATACTGGGTCAAATCAAGTGGCCATTCAAAGTTAATCCAAATACCACTCTGGCATGTTAGTTTGGATTAGAATTTGTTCTCTATTCTGTGAATAAATAAGTTACATGTTTAGGTAGAGTAGCTGGTTTTGCAGCCCTTTTCGAGTTGATCGTTTCACACCCCTTTAACTCTTAACGCAACTGGTAACATTTGTAGCTGACCACTAAATGATCATGAGAAAAATGTGAAAAAAGTGTTAACTTAGAGCAAATCCTGTTCTCTGCCCATATATTCTTAAGTTCTAAATTGTATCTTTAGATTTTTACCATCACGTCTTCGGAGGGCTGTTGTGTCGCTATTCATCGATAACTTTAAGAACTTCGCTACCAACTCCATGTGAGCAGCTCTTCGTGATTATAGAAATTGCTAAATAACGCCTTGTTTGTATCCGCTCCGGTATAAACAATTATATTGTCTTCTGACTTAATAATACCCTGTCCTGAACCACCGATGCTGTTGTTTTCATCGAATTTCCTGCAATTTATTTACTTCGAAAACCCTGAGCAACACTGAACGCAGTGGTGTGTATATAAACGTGCCCAGGGGGGAGACCAGAAATAGCCCATTTAACATCTTCGATCATCCCCTTAATTTTATTTTAAAACTTGTTGTATACGATCTTTAGTACATGTAGATTTGAATTTCTTTTAAATACACTTCCACTATACATAATATCAAAAAGTTTTAATATTTTATGAATTTTTTATTAAAATTGAGTTATTAATTATTTAAAACAGTATCTATAGATAAACACAAATTCGTCACAATTCTAACTGTCGTTAGACTTCAATACCTCTGGCCGGTTTTGCTTTATTAGAACGAAAATAGTGTGCTGAAATGCTGACGGCAGTTATCTCCCTTACAGCTCCCAAATGATCCAGCTGTAAGCTATAGTTGCACGTCCGTTTAGATAACACATGATGTAAACAATAATAGTGCCCTAAATTGCCCTGTTTCGTTCATAGCACTTTCGAAAAATTGGTGTAGGTTAAAACCAAAGATTGACGAAATGTGTGCGTTTGATGGGCTTTTTCGTGCTGTAGATAATTTCAGAGAAGCCATGAAAAATATACGATCTACGGAAGCACGTACCGTACGCTATCCTCAGGGATAGGGTGTAGCTTATTAACAGTGCTATCCAAAGATCAACCTTTCTGTTTGCCTTGCCAGTTACACAATCGTTCAGTTGTCATCGCATCCCTGTTTTGCCATGGAGTCTTCGGATGTTGTGTATTGTATGCCAATTAAGCTGGTACACAACTGGGTAAGTGAGATACAGCATCGTACAAAGTTTCGTGGTACTATTCATTGGCAGTATGTCCCAAACAAAGTATTATAAGTGACTTATGGGCTCCGATAAGGATTTACGAACACAATAAAGCTGTGAAAATAGGCATGATTGTTTGTTCATTGTATGGTGGTTTCACGCCATACCTAAGAATAATTCGTGCCATCCAATTCGGTGAAGTAAACCACCCTCCACACCACTGGCAACGAATAAAAACAAGACGGGACAAATACAGAACAATCAAATGACGCAACAAAAATACACCACAAACAAATCAGATTACTGTTGCCATTAGCTCTAAAAAAAACCATGGCAGCAGGAAGCTCCCTCCAACCACCTGCAAAAATATCAGTGAAAAGGGACTTTTTGGTAAAGGCGAATCATGCAACACTTATTGAGACAGTGTATAAATAGATGACATCAGTGTGTATAGATCTGTACATTTATCTATGTTTTAAAGCTTTGTATGGAGTGAAAACCCTAACAAGATCAAACGAAATGCCTTAATGGAGGAACAAAGAAGTCACGGGTTCCAATGCACTGGACATTAACACAGTCAAACACATATTCACATATGGAATCCAAAAACTGGAAAAACATAGCCTACTTCAATGCTTTGATCAGAATTCCTATTTTTGTCAAAATGAATTTTAATATACACACGATATTGGCCACCTACAATATTTAAACTATATGCGCTGACAAACTTTAATGAAGAAATGTTGAAAAAAAATACCCTTTAAGGACTCTACCGCTAGTCAGGGGTAAAATTTTGCCTTTTTTTATTTTTACCTTTCTGAAATCTTCTTTTCAAAATCTTCATACTGCAATAAGTTTGACAAAAAAATTAAGTATTTTAGAATTGTTTTTTAGATATAAATTGTAACAATTGTATATATACAGAAACATTAAATCAATCTGGACAATCATTGTTCAATGATTGTCCGGACGGTTGGAAACTCGACCAAAACCGGTTGCACAATTATTCAGACTTAGATCCCGTATATAAAAAGATTAGTTAAAAAATCTCTCATTTTCATCTGTGTTAGCTTGTACTAAACACACAAAAATAAATATTCATGTTTTACACACTATAAATCTTGTTGACGCTTAAAGTGTTTATTGTTGTGTTAAATTGTTTACTTTTTAGTGGATAAGTTTAAGAAAAAGTTTACATGTTAAACAGTAGGTTAATTCTGCCTACTGTTATGTGTTTAGGTTTTCTATATAAACAAAACGTTTAATCTTGGTTCTATATACAAGGTCCCGGTTTCTCGAAGCGCTATTTAATTTAATCCGCTATTAGATGACGCCACGTGATGTTTAAGGTCTTTATCTAACCCAGTATTAGCGATTTAATCTGGTGTTAGCGGTTAATTGTCCCAGGGTTAAACGTTATGTTCAATTTTCGCTCACGTTATGATCACGTGACGATTTTCAGTGACGTCTGCACAGCAAAATGAGCTGATATGGATTGATAGGGACGGTTTAGTAAGTAGGCCTATGTTCCATGTTATTTCCAGTTTTATAACAAATAGTGTCTGTCTTAATTAAATATATTAAGAGTCGAAGTTGACAATCGCAACAGAAGTTAATTCAGAACAACCATTTTTGATACGACTCGATAACATCAACAACTAAGTTCATTTAACGGCAAGTTTAATTTAAGTAGTCCTAGTATATGTCCCGATGCTGGTTACATTTGATAACTTATTTTAATTGTTCCGTGAAATGATACTTTTAGGATATGTTTGGTAGTAGTGGCGAGTAGGCCTAAAGGCAAAGATTTTGTGGGCGCATGGTGTTGCAGAAACAGAATAATTGCTGGCCAAATTGTGTAGCTAGCGAGTAAATTTAGCTTATTAAGCGCACACGACCAGACTCCAGAGTATTTGGTGCAGATATGATGCATTGCCAGGAGAGCATACTGTAGACGATCAGATAGATTCCTTTTGTAAGTTTTGACATCACTTGTGCAGCTTGAACACCTAGGCCATTCAACAACACCCTAGCTAAATTTGAAAGTAAATGTAAAGAAGGCTTTATTGTTGCAAATGACATCTAACTAGTCATATATAGGAAAGTAATCATAAAAGTCGCACATATTTTGGTTAAAAGTCACTATAAAAGATCCCAGAAGGGTATTTTAGCTTAGTAGATATGAAAGTGTAAAGTCGTTATACGGCCTACAGCACTGGCCGAAAAAGCGTACCGTAAATCTTCAGATAATTTGATTTTATATTCCTTTTTATATCCAGTGATTCCGTTCTTTGTTTTTGCTACAGCTTGAACCTTCACGAGTATTCACCATGATTAGATTAAACAGTAGCACATATATTAGAGGAGATAAACAGTAATTAAGAATATAAAACATCTCGAACATTATAAAGACCACATAACTGTGTATCAAGTGATATATGTGAGTAAAGAAGAAAGCGGAGTGAACGAGGTAAACATGCTTATACATTATGTTCTTCATTTAAGCGTTTACATATGCCATTCATATTTGTTGCAGCCTGTAACCTGATGACAAGGAATAATAATGTAAGATATTCCGAGTACTTAATCGAGACATCACTGAGGTGCATCGACCCCTTGTTCAGGAAATCTACGATGGCGAATCTAACACAGAGCACAATACTCCGGACAAGGCCAATGCAATGTGCAGTTAACTATATCATGTCAATTTACGTAGAGCACTTGAAAATCTTTAATATGACCGAGGCTGGAGTAACAATACGGTAACTATATGTTTGGCATTTATTTTTGGTTTATATTAATAAGCTTGATTTTATAGAAGTAATACAGAAAAATACAAATCAACAAATAATGGAATTAGCCTTTATTACATCATTTGTTTAAGTACTGTTGCTTTCTACTGAAATTGGCTGAATCATATCTTAATAAATCTTAAATTGTAATCTACTGTGATATGTTTTGCTTATACAGATATATATAGCAGTAATTTGACCGGGTAATATAATTATAATGTCTTTGTTGTGACAGGACCAGGTGCTCAAGATGCAAGTACACTCCATGCATAGACAGAAATACTCTTGACAGAAATTAATCCGATGAGTGGCGATTAGACGGGATTGTTCTTGACTGAAGTACACACCATGTGTGAATCAAAGACAATTTGTGCTAGAATTTAAACAATGTTTATCAGTCTTCTCCATAAGGAAATGATCACTCTAGTAACCATCTCCATTTCTATGAGCAATTTTCGTTTTCCAGAAAGTGTGATTTTGATACTCCATTCAAGTTGTGGAACTAGCTTTTCGACATGAATTTAAGTGATACCAATACATTTAAAGTAGTTACAAGGAGCTTTTAATGTAATTATTTTGACATCACAGTAACAAAAATAGCTATGATTGATTACAAATTGTATACTATATGATAAGAATAATCAGGCACTTCCTTGAACCTATCGGAGAGAATATAATGGACCAATATATGTTTTGATAACAGAAACTTGTCGTTTAAGGCAATTAAACAAGAGATTGTTTAAAAAATAGTAATAAAAATAGTTATTTTTCAACAAATACAATTGTATTTCCTTAGTTATTTCTTTACACTTGGTTTTTATATTTCTGTAACTTTAACGAAAAAAGGTATACAGTTTTATTTATTTTAATTATTTATTTCTAATAAAATGTAGTCATTGTAACTAGTGTTTATGTTTGTGTATTTATCTTTTGCATGGACACAATTCCTTTAATTGGGTTGTTTTCGTTTTTGGGCTATGGATTGCACCCTTTATTTTAATACTTTGTCATTATCTTGTTATGTATATAGGGACACGAAAACAGCAATATTAGAAACTAGTAAGTATAGCATTTGTTTAAATGATTTTTTGATTAGGAATGGGTACAACAAAAGGTTGGGTTTATAGATAATACATCTGCTATTATTATATCACAACGTGTAAGTCTTGTCTTCGCTACAAGTTGTGGTGTAAGTAATACTAAAGGTATTGCTATGTGAACTAAACTAAGTGTTTATTTCAGAGGCAAATAAACACTATATTCCGTTTAA
>JAQQZZ010037652.1:0-10512 GCA_030265115.1 Mopalia vespertina | reverse complement strand
CATCCATGATACATCCATGATACATCCATGATACATCCATGATACATCCATGATACATCCATGATACATCCATGATACATCCATGATATGCCCACGGCAACAAATAAAAGCTATTTATCACAATAAGTTTAAGTTTAAATTTTGACAATCACAAAACATTGAAATTGGCTGCCATTATTTAAAAAGGGTTATGTCTACTTTCATTGTAGCAAAAGTGATTTCAGAGGACTCTAAAATATCTTCCCCACATCGCAATCATTTACACTAACCTGACTTCTACTCGATATGATGTGTTTTCATCTGTCATTCTGGCAAACAAACCCTTAAACAAACAAACAAAAATAAAAAATAAAAAACATGGGTGAGATTACATCAAAATAGTAACCCTGTCTAAATTGGGCACAAACCCTATAATGTTTGTTGGTTTAAACCAGTACCTATAGTTCTTTCACTCATATGTGCCAGCCCTATGTGCCACAGAAATCACCCACTGGCAATACATAAAGACAACACACTGCATTCACAAGATGCAAAGTCAAAGACGTACCACCCTGGTAACAACAGAATGGCTACTTGTTGCACTTAGGCATTAACTAATGACACAAGACAAGACAAGACACAAGACAAGACAAGCTCGGGATCATGTACATGCATGTGTTGTCATACACAACCATATCAGTAATCATTGTTTGTTTGTTTGATTGGCTTTAACATCGTAGTTAAGAGTATTTCACTTATATGACCACAGATTGTCCACTTCAATCTGCTCCTTGCTTAAAAACCACCCCCGCGATTGCCGGAGCCACATCGTGACTCACTAATATTCTATCAGTAAAGAAGCATTAATAGCCTAAAGCACAACTGTTTTGTGGTACATCACATTAATATGTCTGAGGAAACAACTTAAACAACATAAAGTGCGGCTTACCATGGTATAATGGATAGGATAATGCACAGTTGACAGGAGTTGTCCAATATTTGTGAACGAGGGGCATATTGGTATGACCATATGAGTCATATGACCAACCAGATAAATTTTCCTGAAAGACAAAACCTATAAACTCGTGTGAAAATGGTCAAACTCATAACTTACCTCACAAATGCGTGGAATCAAACCTCTGTCATCCTAAGAAAGAGAACACAAAATTTATTAGATAAAAGTCTAACGAAAGAAACAGACAATTAATATAAAAATTACATTCACATGGATGTAACATGGAAGCGTTTTAATTTCACATTGAAGACTGTTTCACCCAGTATTATTCATCCATTACAGTCACATCAATTGAACTTCTTGGTATTAACATTGTATAAAATCATTAACACTGTCAAATCGGAATAGTTGTTGAATTTATTTCATCAGGAGACAAAAGAACAATCCTATTGCTTGATTGATTGGTGTTTTACACCGTGCTGAAGGGTATTTCACTTATATGACAGCGGTGTATTCCAACAATAATTTTACACTAGCACAATGAAGATGTGTGGTGTTTTCATAATCCGGGAAAGTTAATTTTCCTCCAGTGCAAATAAAAGCCCGCATTGCTACTCATCAAACAAACTGCCCTTAGCCAGAGGGCCAATCCTATTGCACATATACATGTGCTATTCTTTCATACATTTATATGATCTGCAATTCAGGCCAGGTACGACAGGCTGGTCCGTAATGTTATAATTTTGGCCTGAAATACCTAACACACTCACATGGAATAATGTTGAGAATGATGATGGTGGGGGCGGTTCATACTGTACTCAAGGTTATTTCACTCATATGATCAAGTGTACTGGCACTGTCAAGTTACCTTTTAGAGCACCATAGCAAAACAACCATAAAATATGAAGTATTTTGCTCTGTTGGAAAAACAACGTTCATCCAGTGCAGAGTACAGACAGCATGTCGATTCTCGGAACATACAGCCCTAAATAGTAAGAGGGCCAATGAAACAAGACTACCGGTACTCACTTGGTAACCCATCATGGTGTAGGTTTTTCCGGAGCCAGTCTGACCATACGCAAACACACAAGCATTGTATCCATCCAAGGCATTCTTAATCACATCAATTCCTAATGCTTTGAACACCTGGAGAGAGTTACATACATAACATAAACAAATACTATACACAAGACTCCTGCTCCCTAATTCTTTGAACACCTGGAGACAGGAGAGAGTTACATAACATAAACAAATACTATACACAAGACTCCTGCTCCCTAATTCTTTGAACACCTGGAGACAGAAGAGAGTTACATAACATAAACAAATACTATACACAAGACTCCTGCTCCTAATTCTTTGAACACCTGGAGACAGGAGAGAGTTACATAACATAAACAAATACTATACACAAGGCCAGTAACATAGCTTCAAAATAAGACTACAAGTGTCACTCGCTTCACTGATTGATTGATTGACTGATTGATTTGTAAGCACAACACTAAAAAGTTATTTCACTTATATTACAGCAGTAATAAAATTTATAGTAGAGGAATCGGACTAAAGCCTGCATCAGGACTTCCCAAAGATATCCGAGACTCTCTCATATACCAGTCAAAGGCCGACTCAAACTAGTAAGATTTTCTCAAACACCATTGACTGAAAATGTTGTAGATATAGAATTTGCTAGTAAAAGAGAAGCCAAACCAACCTGTTCCTGAGAAGCATAGTGTGGGTCCGTCTTACAGAAAGACCAAAATGAGAAATCATAGGTAAAATCCTTGATCTTGAAAGCTTCTCGTCCCATATCCCCTTCTGAGGACTGTTCCGGAACCTGAGATTAAAGGCAAAACAAACACGTTCGTTTGAGATAATCTTTTAAGTAGATAATTAACCATTGGTGATTACCTTGATCTGTTGGGCTGACACGTCATCCTACAAGTGAAATAACCTTAAGAATGCTGTTAAATCCCAATCAAACACATGTAAAAACAATACTGTTCTTAACCAACGAACAACCCAGAGAAGATGTTCTTTGTACCCACATTGAATACAGGACAAAACACTCCTAGAAATAATTGATCCAAAACTTTGTTGTGATTTGAACTAAAGACTGCCAGCCCCCGGAACTCTCAGCATGAGAAAAGCCAGAGCGGCAAGACGGCGATCTAGGATCATTTTGGAAATATATTCTGAGCAAGGACATTGATAAGACCGACATTTTATTATGCATTTTTTTGTTCAATTGTTGTCCTTATATTTTATGATCACAAAGTGTATGGTGAAACTTATAAAACTCCTGAGAGACTGTCAAAACCGTTACCATTTCTATATGTATTTAATTACCAGTTTTTAATTTGCTATACAGGTGAATGTTGTTTGAGTTTTTGTTTTAAAGAACTCATAAGCAGAATAGAGTCCTGAAACAGGCACCACAATGGAAGTGAATAGATTTGCAAAAAAGGATTATTCAGCTATTCAACTAAATTTTTTTTTTTTCCTCTGCTTTCTTTGTCCTTCCTCCACCCTAAATCCACCAATGGGGTCTTCTGATAAAATGTAACGAAATGATAAGTTGAAAGGCTCTGATTAAAATTGAATTACAATCAGGTTTTAATCAGGCTACACAAAACAGACTGTATAATCTGGATTAGCTAGTACTCCACAAGACTGACTGTATAATCTGGAATAGCTAAGTACTCCACAAGACTGACTGTATAATCTGGAATAGCTAGTACTCCACAAGACTGACTGTATAATCTGGAATAGCTAGTGCTCCACAAAACTGACTGTATAATCTGGATTAGCTAGTGCTGATTTCACTTAAAGTTTGTGTTTTTGATTGGAGTTTAATGTCATATTCAAGGGGGTTTAGCTGATATTTTATTTCATTTTTATTCACCACATTAATACATAACATTATTTACAAGTAACAAATTCATACAAATACAAATATATTATTTTGGTGGGAGTAAAGCCCCATAGGGTTTGATATACATTGTATACTAGGACGATGGATAGTCTACTTCTCAACGTGGACTTAAATACTGTGGAAAACTTGGAGGAAAATCAGCCTCAATGATTGCCAGAGCCATGTAGCAGTACTCACACCTGATGTCCTCGGGGGGACTCGAACCTGTGAGCAGTATATCACAAGAGGATCAGTAAGCTGACACGATTAGTGTGTGAGCTATTCTTACCTTTAAGTTTGTCACACGTGTTTTCTTGTCTTCCATATGTATGATACATCGTGACTCCAAGTCGATCTCTCTGAAATACACAAAACAATACCTTTAAAGGTCTTGCTGGACCCCTTGGGCTCAAAATAAACCAAATTTTTTTTATCACTTTGATAAAAAGTTATGTATTCAGACTATATGTTGGTGAAAAAAACTAATTCGAAATTCTAATTACAAACAGTTAAAATTTGAGCCTATAATTTAGTTTTTCCTTGATCATATCTATTTAAGTGGCAAAACTTTAAGTGCCTATTTCTGGCACTTAAGTTTTAATCAGACCTTACATTTCCAAGGCATATTTCTAGAAAACTATTCATGTTAGAAACTTCAAATTTGTACCACTGTAAAGAGCACAGTGTAATCTAGTAAACAGTGCCATTTTTTAAAAGTTCATCCTTGATATTTTTTAATGTTTTCTGAAAGTTTCATTTGACATTTTTATAAGACTTTCCAAGGTGGGATAGACAAAAAAATCCACTGTGATCAATCTAATCAAAATTTTTTTAAAATGAGGCATATTTTTTTTAGGTTTTAATTTAATTTGGGGGTCTTTATTAGTCCCTAAATAGAACTTCTATCCACGTTACTAAAATATTTTGTGCCACACATCATCATCTGGGTCCAAGCAGAAATTTTTGTGACATCATTAAAAATCAATCAAACTGTCAAATCATACAGCAAACTGATAAATTATCCCCAAAACTGGCAAAATCAATGAGCAAATGAACATTTTATGATTGAAATTCAATATCTTCTGGAAGTTCTGGCTTATATTCTCGAATTGTGAGATAATTAACACCTGTTAACCTGTTAACAGGCTCTCACATATTGAATACATGATGGGAGAAAAGTTTAAATGCCTCCACTGGAATTCGAACCTGGTACCTTTGGGCACATACAAACAAAGTGGTTAATAAATGTTCTTCGGATTTTAGAAATTTGGCAGTATTTTAAAATTGTCTAAAATTTGTCTTTATAAAACCAAATTGCTTTGAAAATATAACATGGACATCAAAAAATAAAACAATTGAATTTCCCTCATATCTTTTTGCATATACTTATTTTATATATTCTTTATGTACATTTGTATGTATGGCATAGCAAAGTTTGAATAGCAAAAAAAAACTCTCAAATAAATTCAACCATTTATAAGAGCAATATTATGGTATTCAATCTCCACTGTGTGGTATCTTTTATAAATTATTTATCTTTATATAATTTATATAAAATTAAATACGTTTTTCACAACTATTATTTTTTTTCTTCAAAATCTACTTTTAAGAAATTAAGCCCAGCGAGTTTGGAACAGTACAACATTTAAAATTTGACATGGAATAGCTCTTATTTATTCAGACATAGAAGCAAACCAATTTGAAGTGTAATAACAATTCGTGTTATTTGATGGCTGGAATACACCACCATTGCAAGAAATACCAGCTCTTTACCTGCATATTAAAATAATTCTCATTTTAACTTTTTATTGAGAGTTATTTATTATTGACTAATTATTGATATTATAATCAATATTGTTTGCAGCAAGCTTTCTTGACATAGTTTTTCACTCAGTCTCATACAATAATTGTGTATAAAATTATAATATACATCCATTATTTCCTATGTTATATGGGTCTATGAGATAATTCATGATATCGCAGACACTCACAGATAGAAGGAGCATGGTCACTGTATCTATCTCAATCATCTCATCCTGATATAGATAGATAGCCTTGTTACAAAATGACGTCAATAGAGAAGACAATATGAATCTGGTGATGTTATACATGTAGTTCACTGTTTTCATAACAAAAATATTCAATTTCAAAGAAAAAGATTGAATTTTGTAGCAAAAATATTCAATTTGGGTTTGTTAGAAATGAACCTATATGAATGCTTGGTTAAATTTTTTAAAAATTGTGTTAAGCTATCTGGAAGATAAATTACTGTGAATTGCTCAGTGTCAAACTAAGGCAATTCAAAATAACTGTTTTTAAGAATCCAAATTTCATGCAAAACATAAATGTCAAATATATATATATTTTGAATAAAGGAAGAGAGAAAATTTAATATAGATCCATGTAATTCTAACTGTTACATTGGCACAGGGATCATATATGCCAATTAATTAAAAAGTTTTAAAAGTCAATTAAAAATTTTATTTCATCCAATTATATGAAATAAATTCAGGTGTACAAATAATATACAGTGCTAGACGTTGCATGCCACAAGTGATTAACTAAACACTGCTTGTTTTTCCCCTTAGATTTAGGAGCAACAGGAACAAGGGCTTATAATAGGCAGAGGGGAGTCCACCCGTCCAAACAGACACCCTGAAGTGAACAATTGCCTCATTTGGACACCCTGTTTTGAGAAACTTTGTGCAGGAGATAGGGAAACTGTTAAAATTGGACACCCAGTTATTTAAAAAGTGAAGCAAAATGACCATTTTGGACCCCATACTTTTGATTTCTTGCTAAGCCCCTGAACAGGAAGCTCCATCAAACTACCTGCTGTGTTTCATGGTAGATCATCAACAATACTATTGTCTATATTTAATTCAGTAAGCTTATAATTGTTATTTGTTTGATAAGTGCAAATTTAGTTCTCCCCTTTTTTTGCACTGAGATCACATCAGCACAAGAACAACAAAAAGCTCTCTCCATTGCCTTGTATAAGGGGGGACATTGAGAGGGGGGGGGGGTTATTGGGCACCATAAAAGATAACCCCAAAAAGAGTCCCAGTAAACACAATTGGCAATCCTGCTACCTTACTTGTTGAGTTTCATTTACAACACATTAAAAACATATTCCCCATAAATTTGCTTTTATATCATTATACAAGGCCAAAGTAAATAGGCACACCTGTTAAATGATTAAATGTCACTCAATTAAACTAGGTCAGCAATGAGTTAAACTCCTACAGAACTGTGGGTAAAGAGTATGCAAAAAATAACCCCACACAGGAAATGTCAGACCTTTTGTTTTTTTGCCCTTAGAATTCAAAATTCCAATATCAAGGGGTTGAAGTTAATTTATTACAAACCCAAATATGCTAAATTGAATATTTCTCCAGCAAATTTTTTTTCTGTTGAAATTGTTTCTTTCCTTTATATTTAAATACTTGGTGGATATTGAATATTTTTTAGCCATACTGAATATTTTATTCAATCTACTGGCAGCCATTAAAATGGGCTGTAGATTTGACTTCTATCAACCATGGAGTCTGCAGAATACAGTGTATTATTGGTTTTCAATTTCTAATCAATAATAATAATGATCATGTTTGTTTCAATGTTTCAAATTCAAGTTAAAGTTACAGACATATTAAATTCAATATAACCTCTGTATGTAAACATTAACACATTATAATTCAATATAACCCCTGTATGTAAACATTAACACATTATAACACAACTGTGGTGAAAACAGATCACAACAACAAAACCCTGCACATTGAACAGATTGCTGTCCTTTATATATATCTTTTGTACAGTGCATGCTTACACAAATGTAGCTCTAGCCAGACCAGATCCAAGTAACTGTCAATGCAGTCTATATAGCCTACTCAGTTCAGCTTACCCTTAAAGAAATGTATGTGATAACAGTGCTATTATAACATTCCTTTTTAGGGGTATTTTCCTCATCGTGTGCATTTTTGTGATAACGTATGTACCATAGAATTTGAATTTCTGTGTGTATTTTAATGGCCTATTGGTGTATTCAACATAAATTATGTGTACAAAATACTCCATAATACACAGGGTAGGCTTGCATGTGTCAGTATAACATGTGCTATATACTGACAGTACCTGGATCTAGGGTATTAAGCTAGATCCAGGTATGTTCAATGCAATCTTACACTTTATTGACTAGGATAAGCAGGTTCGCTACAGTGCTACTGTAGTCATAGTTCAGTCCGCAGTGAGTTGGTCAAGTTAGCAAAAGTTCTGTGGGTTTGCTTCTCAATGAAGGCATGCAATTCTTTCTTTCTCTACATCTATAAAAAAAAATACACAGCGAGCTCATCACAATATGGCCCCTTAATATACCATGAAATGACTGTATGGACAAGCCTGTAGACTAACAATACTTACAGAGTAAGAGGGGCTTTGATTAATTGAATAACTTAAAATATTGTGAGACGAATCGCTTACTGAACCTATAAATTGAACTTATATTGGTCACTATGGTGTGTGATCGGGCAAAAAGAGCCAATTCGTTTAGTAGCAGATTAGAAGTTTACAAAGTGGTTAGGTTTTTACCTTTGGTTGATGGGTCGAACTCGGACGGCCACTTTCACGGACGCCATGGTCAGTTTGCTGTGACTGACCCAGACCTCCCCCTGTTTGTTACACTTAAAGAATATTTAAATAAGCCATTGGATCTGAGTTGTGGTCACTAGACCATGGTATGTTAAGTTTTTGTGTACGGCCAGTCAGAATCATGTGACCACATCAGGAAAGAAAACACGTCAAAGATTCAACAACAAGGGGAGATAATCGGTCCGTCTCGGTACAGCGAGTACTTTGTGATTTTTCCAACCCTTATTGACAGGTGGTAAAAATAACAACAACTCACAAAGCATAATATTAATCCATTAACATCAACATGCTTTCTCTTCTGATAAAAATCTACAAAAAAAAATACAAAAAAAAAAAAAAATTTGATATAAATAGCCGTGAAGCTATATTTCAATTTTGCCCAAAAATCTATTTAAACATGGTCAACCACTTAAATTGTCATTGGAAATATATTTTTAAACATACAGCCAAGTCCATACAATTAGATATGGCGAATACAGGTATTAATCACATTGTATGTATTCAGGTGTACAGGAAATATCTTAGTTTATGTATTCGGTTTTGTTTGCAAAGTCAGTATCAGCTGCATGTATGGCTATATTGGTAATTTATAACGGAAACATTTAAATGTGTAATACAGTATTGTCAGTATTTTTAATTTTTGGTATATGTTTACTATTTTTCATAGATTTTAAGGGGTAATGAGGAAATGAAAAGGGTTCCGAGACAACCTGTTGTTTTTTTTTTTTGGTGTAAATTGATTGATTGATTGATTGATTGATTGATTGATTGATTGATTGATTGATTTATTGATGGATTTATTTATTCGTGTATTCGTTCATTTTTTTTTTAATTAAATGAATATTTAAACACCTAAATTTATTTAATTAAATAAGTAAAGACACAAACATTAAAATTTCAATGTGAGCAATGAATGCACGCTTTGGCTTGTCTCAAAATGACTCAATTGTTAAACATGTTATTGAGTGTGGTGCGAAACAAAATCAATTTTACCAAAAAATTAACCCTTTGCCCGCCATTAAATTAAAACCCACTCGTACATTTCCTGATTGTAATAAATAATGACTTCTCCCGGTGGTTAGAAATCACGTGATGGTCTGCAGCCATGATGGTGGGTGTGCGAATCTCACTTCCTTGAAAACGATTTGTAATCATCGTGAAATTATAACAATTGTGCTTTCAAATTTATTTGAATTTTATTTTTATTTTTGTTTCAGGACGGAGTGCTTGATAGTACTGACCTCTTGGCAGAGGATCATGGAAAAGTAAGTATTGAAGAAGAACAGTTTCTTATATCTATAGCCTAAGTTGTGACAAGCCGGCGCTGTCAAGCGAATAGTAACGATCATTTGTGATGTGTTATGTGTATTGCGATTAGCGGGTAGCTACACCCACTTCTCTTTCCTCTTGAACGAACAGGTCTGCCTACAATGATATGTTTACACTGACTGGCTGACAATGACAGAATTTGTTTGTTCACGTTTGTAATATTGATTGACAGCAGCTGATTGACATCTTCTTTTTAGCATTCCTAAATTTTATGACAAAAGACGGGCCATCACAACTACTAAATAAAACATTGCACCTTAAAAACACAAGGTTATTTATTGCTTGGTTTACCAGGGCTATTTTCAAGTTTTGGGCTAGTTATAAGGATTGTTTTCAAAGGTGTCGTGGGCGGTCGAGTTGACAGAAAGCTGTCTGTTGCCATGGTGCTCTCAGATCTTACAGGCAACAATAAGCTGATTTGTTTGTCTTATTGTTGTTCTCTTTTCATTGTTTGTTGTTACTGATGTGGAGAGAAGTTTTGATCCGTCCTTCATTAGACTGGCACCCAATCTAGTCCTATTAAATAGGCCGTCGACGTTCGATATTTATCATTTGGACATTGACAGTACCTCGATGTCCTATGATTCGGAACTTTGTCCGTAACGGGGTTTTCTGCAGATCAATCTGCGGGCGGTTAAAACAAACCTACAGAACGAATTAAGCGATTTTACTCACTTTAAACTGCCAAGCT
>JAQQZZ010037641.1:0-10512 GCA_030265115.1 Mopalia vespertina | reverse complement strand
AAGACAAGACGGGACAAATACAGGACGCAATACAGACACCACAAACAGATCGGCTTCCTGTTCCCCTTTAGCTCTGAAAGCACCAGAGCAACATGAAGCTCCCTCCAACCACCCGCGTGTTCTGTTAGAAGGTATGACTCAAGTCAAACCATAGAACTTTGGCTAAGTTTGTACATTTTGAGCTTAGATAACAGGATTGTATGGCTAACCAAATCAAAAGCCTTTTTCAAGTCCAATAGAATAATTCCATTTAGAATTCCTTTATCTGTATTGGTTAAACATTTGTCTGCAAGACGAATTAATGCTTATTTTGTTGAGTGTTTAAAGCGAAACCCTGATTGAGATTTATATGGCTATTATTGAAGTCAGTTTTGAAGTTATCAATCAGACCCATTATATAGGTATGTACAGCATAAAGTCCTTCTCCAGCTGATAAAATACCACCGAATTCGAATAAATTGCATATACGAGTATACACTTGAAAATAAAATAGCGTATATTAAACCTGGCATTATAATATACAGGGATATGTAGCTCAGCCTAATCCAGGCCCAATCCACATAAACTCAGGCACTCGGTATTGTTCTCATTCGTCCGTTTCCGTAAAGAGTTTGGACAACTGGTGAGCTTGACCGTTGTCAATGCGCATGTACATTACTATGGCGATAGATATAGCTGATGGGTGTCTCCCTTCTTCAAGATTTTTGGTTGTTTTATAGGTCCGCAAAAACATATAAATATTTGACATATACGGAATTCGAGTATATAAGAACGAGCACTAACTTCGACTCTATTGATATCCGATGTCAGTTAGGCGGAAAAACAAGTATACTTGAATCCATTTACACCCCCAATGACGTTGTCAAAAATAAACCAAAACATATTAAAATAATAATCGAAATATAAATTTATCTGAATTGTAAATGAAAATAGGCAAGCATTACCATATATTTATCGGATTAACATGGTTGACAAGGTGGTGAATGAAAACTGCCTTAGCGGTTTGAGTCCCGATCGCCTTCTTTTCCTTCAATCAGCCGCCATTTTTTTATCCGTGAATACAAGATTTTTCTAGTCCAACATTAGATCGTTTTTTGAACCAAATGTACCTTTTCCTAGTTATAATAATACTTTCTGTGGCATTAAAGATAGTCGTTTATATGTACTTTAGTCTTTTTATTTCTGATAGCAGCTGTAAAATGGAAATATTAAAGAGTGAAATCAAGTGACTTTCGTTCAACACGCTTTGTCACTTTAAAACCGGTATAGCATTTCGCCAGTTCCCGCGCTCCACGAGAGAGTTCGTGATTTCATCGGCAAATCAAGGTTGCTTGCTTTTACATATCCATGTTTATTGTAATCCCAGATCAAACAATATTTACAAGGTCGCAAGAAAGACAAGAAAAATCAGCGAGACACAAACATTTAAATATTCCATCTGTGAAGTTCGGAAACCATTCGTGCTCGTATGTCTGTCGTTGAAAATATTCGGTTTGCTTGTTCGTTTGAGTGAGTAAAGGAGCTGATTTAACGTCACTAGTGACAATCACAAGAGCGGCCAACCATGTAGGACAACACAACCGATCTGCCTCGTGATGTCCGTTCACTGTGAGAGAAGATAGCTATCCTTTTTACATAACACTTCGTATTTGGTTACGTCGTGCATTTTGTTCATATAAATGGGCCGAACTAACGTAGGCCATTTATGTTTCGGGTTCTGTTCGTGGCGAAATATTTGATTTATGTTCATCATTCAAGAAAGACGGGTTTGGAGATATACATATCGCTGTTTATTTTTTTATCAACATTGAAAACTTCGGACAGTTTGGGCATGTTAACATGTATCTGAGGGGACAATTGAAAGGCATTTTGTACATATCAAGTTGACTGTGCATGCTGTCTGTTCTGTTGTTTATCATGTCCTTTCCGGTGGATCATGGTTTCAATCTCAAGCAAAGACTGAGGTAATTCCGCGTCTTTGGTCTCGGGAACCCAGAATAACACCAAGGTTACCAATAGACAGAGGCCACCAAATATGATGCCTGGGGCCCAAGGTAACTCTCGTGCCTAAAAAACAAATGTTTTAGAAGTTATTATATATATATATATATACAAACATCTTCTCCAGCAAAGGCAGAAAGCCTCTCTTAAATTTCTACCTTGCTCTCCCAGACGTTAAAACCTGAGTTACCGGAAGTCTACAAGAAAGACTTTCGAGTGTCGTCTCTTCACCCTACCCAATGAGATTGCGGTTTTCATTAGCAAGGTGAACACCGGATTAAACACAGGATGACATGTAAGCTACATGTATACACATGCACACACACGAACTTAGTCCCATTAAACAATCATGGCATCATTGCAGACAAGTTAATTGACAGTGGCGCCAGTTTTGTTTGTTGTCGACAGACATGAGTTGTGACGGCTTTCTGATTGGCCGTTTGCATTTACCATAGTCCAATGAAATAATTGTCCTGTTTTCAAAGTCAATTGTAACAAGGATGAAAAGGTCTTTGTGCATTTTGCTGGGGGAATATGATATTTAATATTAAAGGTGGACCTACATGTAACACAAGGCGATTTAATATAATCCATTAGGTTTTATTTATTTACAAAGGATCTTAAATGAACTTTATTGATGATAATTCTTCACCTTTAGATTTGCGACTATTTAGTGATATTTAAGTTATTTTATTAATTTTAATTCTGTCTACTAATTCTTGGCTAAGAAACTTAAAAAAGGAAGACGCGAACTCCCCTGGGGTCCAGTTATCGTATTTGGAGGCCTATGTCTAATGATATAAAATAAAGCCATTTTAAAGATATACTGTCAATCAGTATTCATATATAGAAAAATGAAGAAACCTAGTATAGAACAAAGCAGATAAGCTATATAAGAAGGAAAAAAATACAATTTTGTTGAAAACTATTAACGACTGGAAATACTTATATTATCGTACAAACACATTTGGATGACTTATCTGCAAATGTATGAGGGCTAGCGAATATTATTTACATATTGTTCCAATGAACTTACCAATTCGTCTGCGAATGGAGAAAGTAACGCGCCCACATTTGCTGAAACGGAGCCAAGACCCACACCGCTAGTCCTGCAAACATGATATGAGACATAAAATGATTTATATATACAGTATATTGATTATTGTTTATTTTATATTTTCCAGCTTGTGTTTCCTGTCTCAATTAGCTTTTCAGTTACCAATTGTTACGGGTAAAAGGGCCAATGTGGCGTAGGGGTCAGTGACGTTTTTAAAATGGAGTGTGGTACAATAGCAACACGTACGCTTCTTCTGTGCTTTGGTTTAGTATAACAGGGTAGTGAGGAATTAAATGCAGCATGCACCTCCTCTCTCTCAATTAACTCAATTAAAGTTGATTGTTTAAATTAAAGCCCTAGCACTAGATACTTTTTTTTAGCAATTTCTTTCGTGAACAGTATTTAGCCATTAAGAAATGTGTGTCAGCAATCCTAAAGCCTCAGTTTATCTATTTAAAATTCACTCTTTCCATCAAACATGGTGCAAATGGGAATGAATGAACCAATGAATTGATATTGCGAACAAGACAAAAACATATCGAAATAATTCATCAAACCCACAAAAACAAGAAGCACATGTCACTTCTCTGCTTCAGCCACTATTTCGGCCGTTTGGGCTAGGATGCAGTCAAAATGGTTAACGAATACGTGAAAGTTTATGAGAAAAGGATATTTTTATTTTTGGTAAATTTAATCAAATTAAAATTCTTCTAATTATGGGACTGATAATAAATTGAACAAAAAGCACGTCTGGGCGTAAATTGAAAAAAATATATAAACAAAAACACATTGTATTAATGACAGTATGAGATAATGTAAAGGAAGTTGTCGTCAGCAACATGTTCAATGCATGTAATGTATTATTTTATATTATTAGCATTTAATTTATTATATGATGAAATATATAACATTGTGATACCCACAACTGATTCTGTTTGACTGGGGATAAATGCCATAGTTACGGTTATTTCACTCGTGTGACGACAAACCACCCCATCGGACGAAGGAAACCACCCTCAACTCCATTGGTAGGGCACTCACAATAAGCAATCACAAACAGATCAGCTCCTTGTTGCCCCTTTGATCAAGGGCAACAGGGAGCTGATTGACACATTGCCAAATGCAGGGTCATGACATATTGAAGTAAAGGCAGGCTGTAGGGGTCACGCAATTCTGTAATCGTAACGTCGTAACTCGAAACACACGCATTTAGCAAATAGGTGTAACCCGGTGAGCCTCCATCTCTGCACCTTCCAAGTTTGGGGAATTTCTGTTTAGCTCAGCGATGTAGCTGGACTGTGGATTACGGGGTCACGGGTTCAATGCACAAATTCTCCAGGTTTCTTTTAGTATTGAACGGGTGGGGTGATTTATGATGGATATCCACCCTCACCCGACACACACACACGCACACGCACACACCTAATATCTCGGTACACGAATCCTTTAAAGTTGGTGTGTACAAAGATTGGTTGAACTGTTCTGAAAGGTCCTTACCTAAAGTTAGTTGGATAGACTTCGGTTGTATAGACAAAAAGGCTAGTGAAAGTTCCAGTAATGGCAAATTTCCCGACAATCGTCACAATCATCATTATAATGTATTTGATTCTGTCTTCTGCAGATTAAAATAAATATAAACAATGTGTAATGTAACAATACATTAAAAATCCAAAACCTCAGTGTGGTGCCTGCTTCAGGGTACATTAGCATGCTAAACGTTATTCATGGACCTACCTGCAGAGATTCCAGCTCTAAGGTATCACCTAGCCATATTGCCTGGCTTCCGATATTTAGGAAACCAGCTTCCAGCGCGCAGTGAAGCTCGTCGCATCCCAGCGTAGTCTAGACAGTGAACATCACATGGTGTCAGAATAATGAATTATTAAGACCGCCACTAACTTTAAAACTTAATGGGAACGTTACTGGCGTAAGTGAAAACAAAGGTTTGAACTGTATCTTGGTTCTATTGAAAGTGCGGGAAATCTGATCGAGTCAAATGTTCAGTTTTGAAAATGATGATGACAGAAATAATTTACAAAATGTCATTAGACAATTCCAAAACTATTGTTGTCCGACAAAATGTTATTTTTAAACGATTTAATTTTTTTTCGAAGAAAACAACTGGATATCGAGCCAATTGACGCTTTCTTTGCAGATTTGCGTAATAAAAGGGCAACCTGTGACTTTAGTCAGTTACGTGATAGTTTAATACGATACAGGATTGTCTGTGGTATTCAAAGTGATAGTATTCACGAGAGGTTACTTCGTGACATTGATCTCACCTTAGAAAAAGAAGTGTTAGTATGCAGAGCTGCAGAAATCAGCTGACAGAAATTTGTTTGTTTTGTTTGTTTGATTGGGGTTTAACGTCGTATTCAAGGGTATTTCACATATATGACGACGTGCCAGCCCAATGGGTGAAGGAAACCACCCTCGACATCACTGGCAACAAACAAAGACAAGACGGACAAAAACAGGACGCTTTACAGACACCACAAACAAATCGGCTTCCTGTTCCCCTTTAGCTCGGAGAGCACCAGGGCAACATGAACCTCCCTCCAACCACCCGCCAATATTGCTTGGATGTCTCTTAACTATGATAGTGACATGAGATGAGGACATGAAACGGGTACCTTCTTATCTATGTTAGAAATGAGAAATGTGGATGTGGAAAGACGTACCTTCTTGGGTGTCTTTTATCCTCCTCTGACAGCAGAAACCACACAAACTCTGGGTAACTCATCTTTCCATCTTTTTGACTTTTTCCTCTGAAAAGAAGCAAACATCCAGTGGATGGCAGGGTAAATGTCTGGATACAATTTTCAAATGAGTCTGCTGGCCATCTGACAAACAGTTATCTTATTGAACAATTAACCCACTAGGACTCTGCCTAATCGAACAATTTCCCCTGTTTACTCATACGTTTTAATGTAATTTATTTGCAATGTTTGAGTGTCTGAATTTAATTGATGAGGCTTTTTTAAAATTTGTTCCCTTTTGGAAAATGGTCGTCATAGGACTCATATATAGGCAACTTTGCTGCAAGTTGATTAATTACCAACAAAAACAATTTTCATTTCATAACTTTTGCAACACATGTACTGGATTTAAATTTGGAAAAATAAAACAATAAAAATATATACATTTTAATTATAAAACAATCATTTTTATATTTCGATATATTTGTAATTTTCAGGCCTTTTTTTAAACAATCCTTTAAGCCATTTGCATTGTGTAAGTAACTACTTTCCCAAGAATATTGCAAGTTTTAATCTACAGTTTTAATAATATCGAACAAGTTTAGTGTTATGGTAGGGGTGTTAGTTTTCTTTTGGTCTTTGTTGTTCTGTAATACATACAGCAACCTGTGGAATCTAGAATCAAAATGACGATCCATATAAATATAGATTTATATTATTTTGTGAAATATACATGTACTGCTATTCAAATGGGGCAATTTCTTGTCTCAATTACCCTGGAGTTACACGTTAAACCCCAACCAAACCAACAATCTTGTTTCCAGAGCAAGGATGATATAAGGCAGAGTGTTGGGCCTGTAACCCAAAGGTCCCGGGTTCGAATCCCGGTGGAGGAAAGCAAATTTTTCTCTCTTCATTAATTCAAAATATATACGTCAAATGAAAGCAGACACTTTATTTACTATTTATAACACACTATAACTTAACTGCATTTTGTTTCTTTTTCATTTTTTTAATTCATTTAATTTCGTTTTGCCTAAATTTTAAAAGCCCTTCACTTCTACAAGTGTTCCTTGTATATATTGTTGGTCATCCAGCAGGTTTAATCTATGTTAAATAAAATCAGATATGTCATGAGAAAAGGAGTTAAAAGTTATTTTTACCTTGTGACAGCTCCTGAGAAAATCCGGTCAATGGTTCGAGAAGATATTGCTGAAACACAAAACACCCTCATTAGCATCCCGAGTTAAAAATTACAAGTATAAAATAAAAAAAATAATACACATCAATCTGGTCTACTTTTAAATATAAACACTTAGGACAGTTGTAGACCAAAGTCACAACTCCAAGAAAATACAAGATATGCCTTACAAGTTTCTATATTTTGGTTTATTAAACCATCATCCATCCCCCTGATGATTTTTTAATAAACCGAAATATAGAAACTCTCTCAGAGTTGTGACTTTGGTTTGCTATGTCAAATTATTCCATGGGAATCACAGCACTAGGCCAGTTGTTCAAAAGACTATTAGCCACTAACACCAGTTAGCTTTCAGAATGTTGGAAAGTTAATCTCCCTCCAGTGCTAAGTAAAGACAGGGTTGATGTACTTGGCCAGAGGTAATGCTAAATACTTACCATGGTCATTATGTCTGGAGAGATCAGTCTTGTCAATCAGAAGATCATGATCTCTGTCCAGTTCCCAGAACTTACAATAAATCACATAGAAGTGTTCATAGGAGAAATAATCAGATATTTGGTTGATATCGTCTTCATCCTCAAGTAATGATAATGTCTGAAACAACAACAACCATAGTAACAGCATTTACATTTAAAGATGTAGACACTGATAAACACACTACATGTATAACGAGACACAATTACATACATCAGGCACATTCGAAAGTGTAAAAAATTAAAACATTTAAAGAGATGAATTGGATTTGTTTGTTTGGTTGATCAAGACTCAACATCGTACTCCAGGCTATTTCACTTATATGACGAAGGATTTCCCACTTCACACCCTTCTTTGCTTAATTATTGTGAAAAACTGGGAGGAAACCTCGTAAAAACCACCCCCACGATTGCCAGAGCCACATTGTGTGACTCACTCATAACCTAAGGGTCGACAGATGGACTGTACATCACAGTAGGATTAGTAGGGTGCACATGCTAACCACCAAGCCATGGCCGCGGGCCGAGAGGTTTTGCAGAATAGATGGATAATGCTAAAGGGAAGAATAACTAAAAAAAACCTTCCTCATTAACAAGAGAATCGGATATATCAAAACCTTGAACACAGATTCCAAGAATATACCTTACTAATAATTAAGTGACGAATGTTTTTACACATCATTTTCAAACTTTCTGCCCCTGACATAGGACTTGTCTTGAACTACCACTGTACAGGTAGATAATTAAACATCTGTTTCAAACTGTCTGCCCCTGACATAGGACATCTCCTGAACTACCACTGTACAGGTAGGTATTCACATATCTCTTTCAAACTGTCTGCCCCTGACAAAGGACTTCTTCTGAACTACCACTGTACAGGTAGATAATTAAACATCTCTTTCAAACTGTCTGCCCCTGACATAGGACTTCTCTTGAACCTCGATTATACAGGTAGGTTTGCATATTTTTCTTCTAATGATCAGCTATATTTAAAATTCTTTCATCCTTTTTTAAATCAAACTCCATCAAGACAAACAAGTAAATAAGTAGAATAAGATAAAAATTACCTGAAGGAAATTACTTTGTCTCAGTTCTGGTATAGATATTTTAGCTGACCACGATTTGTTCACTGTGTAGAAAATCCGTGCTATTACCTGCAACAAAGAAAAGAACTTAATCAAGCGAAAAAAAGCTGAAATACTGAGGAGATAAAACCAGCAAAATATCATTCTAAACTTAATGTTATAAAGTAGATAAAGAGAGTCTCTGATTGAATTTAATGTTATAGAGTAGGTAAAGATACAGTATCCCTGTCTGAACTAAATGTTATAGAATAGTAAAAGATTGATTGATTGATTGATTGGTGTTTTACGCCGTGCTTTAGGGTATTTCACTTATATGACGGCGGTGTATTCCAACAATAATTGACGCTGAGCACAACCAAGATGTGAAGCGTTTCCTTAATGTTGGAAAGTTAAGTTTCCCCCAGTGCTAAGTAAAGACAGCATTGTTACTCTTTAAACAAACTACCCTTATCCAGAGAACTGTTTCAAAAGAAAAAAGACGTATACAAAATAAATAGCAATTGTAGCTGTTTGAAGATCTTTTCTAAAGTAAATAAGTAAACGTTAGAGGCTAAATATTAACTAATATTAGACATTTATCCAAAACTTTCTTTAATATTTTTCTTTATATACTGCTACTCCTCGGGTTATTTAACTTAACCTTTGAACATTGATAAACGATGAGCAATCATTTTGCACCAAATAAGGCTATGCAGAGCGGTCATTTTATTTTAGTTGGGTACATCAGTCTGGATGTGATGTAGTACATGTTATACTATCAACCAAATAATTTTGTTCAACAGGTACCCAGTCATCGAAAAAGTTCGACAGATGCCCCTGCTGTCCGAAGTGTCCATTTGATCGTCGCCAAAGGACCGAGTAGGGCGCGTGCCACCCTATGTGACTCGCCGTGCCCGTATAGCGCATAGCGAATACCGAACAGCGTATAACGAATACCGTATACCGTTTACTCCTATGTGAACTCAGCCTAAGAGCCGTGTTTTTCTAAGTGTGTAGCGTGAATTGTTTGTACCCATACATTTCCCTTACATCCATAAAAGAGGGTTCAATTCCCGCCGAGTCTATGTCAGTCTATTTAAACTGAAAGGATGCCTTCTGGCTAAGGCTATATACTTGAAGTATATTTATGCTGTCAGCTATGGAGGAACATTAATTTTCTAACAGAGCGTTTGTGTTAACACTTCACATTATGGTTGTGTTGTATTTACTCTTTGGAAATACACCGGAGTCATATGAGTGAAATACCATGAAGTACGTCGTTAAATATCAATCAATCAAACAAACCAAATCAAAGCTTAACGGTTGAGTGCATCTGGCTTCACTTAATCGTTGCCCGTTAACAGATACAGAAGTCTAATATCTTCAAGAAAAGAGCGGTTTTCATTCGTCCATTTGGATGGCAGGCGGTCATGTGAGTTTAATAACATTAAGAACGATGTTAAATCCCAATCAAACAAACACAAATCTTACATTTATTGAAACTGGTAAAGATACTGTTTATCAGAAAAATTATTTATTGTTTTCTTCAGTTTTCCGGTATGCCGCTCTTCAAATCGGTTCATCACACACGACCTGCCGTGTTGACATCCCTTTCTCTTCTCGTGCTATGTGCTCCTGTTTTCTGGACACGTTATCTCTCTGGGTAAAGTCGGCTAAGAAGCTGGTTGTATTATCTAAATGAAAGGGCCTTAAGTTAGTAATCAACCGCATTTTATCGGTCAAAGTTAAGAATTGATCAGTTTGATACAACGAACGTCAAATCACTTCTTTAAATGTATTTTTTTTTTTTCTATATCTTAGACTAATGTCCAGTCGTTGAAAACTGAACCAGTCAAGGGATCAACTGTAATCATATAAAGAGATTGTTTTCTTTCAGCTTGATATATACTTGATGAAAACAAGAGACACGAGTGGCTAGATTTGTTTGTTTGTTTGATTGGGGTTTAACGTCGTACTCAAGGGTATTTCACTTAAATGACGACGGATTGTCCACTTC
>JAQQZZ010037620.1:0-10512 GCA_030265115.1 Mopalia vespertina | reverse complement strand
CATAAAGTGGCAACGTCATTTCGCAAAGGGACGTCACTCTGTTGTCGTAACGTCATAACCGGAAAGCCCCGTATTGTAAATACCCCACTTTACATGTCATATTGTGTTTATATATACCGGTGTGAATAGATAACAGATGGGGAACAATATGAGCTGTGCTCACTGTTTTCTCTAAAGATCCAAAGAAAATCATATATAAATACAAAATTATTTGATAATTATGAATTCCTTTTCGGTCAGTTTGATTGGGACCTTCGTGAAGTACTTAATTTGACAGATGGGGTTGGCCAGTATCGAAAAAGGGAGATAAATCTGTTGCTTGTGTAACATACAGTGCCATCTATCTCCTTGACTAACAAGAGCATCCTGTGGATATTCACTTAAATAGTATTATTAGTCAATGACATAGGGGGCCCTGTCAGTTATAAGAGTTACAGATTTATCTCCCTTTTTAACCACTTGACAAGCAGCCCAATCGATAACTGGTTTAAAATCAGGGACTCTAGAGACAAGTTTTCTTGGTTGATATCGTGAATTTTGTACTGCCTATTTGCTTTGATTTTAACATATTTTGTGATAATAGGAACTTATTCCCATTAATGCCAACATAATAGGTGAAAGATATCACCACCGGCAACAAACACAGATAAGACAGGACAAATACGGACATTATACAAAGGCATCATAAACAGATCAGCATCATGTTGCACCTTTCCTCCGAGAACACCAGGGCACCAGGGCTCCAAAGCACCTGCTGCAGGTATTACATCTGTAGGTCTGACAAAATACTACAGCAAAGCAGTGTTGATTGCTTGCTTGACAACACCCCAACGAATAGAAAAATTATTGAATATTCGTGGTTTAAAATAGGAATATTGAATTTTTATCAGCTAAAATTGACTTTATTTCATTTGGGGGGAGGGGGGGGAGAGGGGGGGGGGGGGTAGGCATTGGATTCCTAAAGTGATTTTTATCAACCCCTGTTCATTGATACAACAAAAAAACATCCTCAGCACATTTCAATTTCTGTTTTTTGCTTACCGTATCAAAGAAGGCAAATTCATTCAAAGTACCGTATTTACCAGCCTCTGCTAAAGACACATCTTTCAACATTTTCATTTTCTGTGGACAAAAAAACTGTTTCTTTATAACGCTGAACGCACCAACTTGACCAATTATCAAATAAATCACTCCTGAACATGGCACAACTATTTGGCTTAGCATATTTATCTATTTAAAAGTTAAAATGACAATTATATACATTTGAAAAATTAATATCACTGGCACAGTAATGGTTTTTAACCCCTTAACAGATGACGTGTTAACACGCAAAAATTATCCGTGCCGGGTGACATGTTAACACGTCACATGTGACGCCCTACGTCATGCCCGTTTTGAACACGCTAAATTTAGTCCTGGGAATCCCTGTGTGTGTTGTGACCATTGGGTACTTATTGCCCTTTGTTCTAGATAGTAGCACAGGTATTGGTTGATAATAGCTTGTGTTATTTTCCTTACACATGTGTTGTGAAGAAAATGGCGGCTAGCAGGAAGGGTGTCCGCTGACTTTGGATGAAGTTTTAGGTGAAATATGCACGAGCAGGGGCTCAGAAAATCTTGATAATGATGAGTCTTCGTTAGAATGTTCTGGGGAAAATAAATCTGATGAATGGACGCTGTACTGGGACTGGCAACGTGGTCATTTCCACAGGATATCGGATCGTTCAAATTCGGAGTCTGATTCTGACACATAAAACGATAATCCCGCCCAGGGCGATCCAATTTCATCTGAATATCCCGTCTTCAAAGGGTTAAAACCGATGACTCCTTACATGTTCTAGATTAATAGTATATAGTATAAGATTAAGCCTTATATTTGACCTGATTAGTGTTCCAGGAAACTCCTTGTGGAATCGTATTACATTTCGCAGATAGTTGGCCCGTATTTGTAACAAAAATATTTCACATTGAGGAAACTTCTTCCTGATCCAGAAAATCTTGAATGAACCATGCCTTACCTTATTTGGTTGTGGTTGACCTCCTGAAGGTCGTTTAATCTGACCCACACTTTTAGGCTGGTTTTTGTGATGGAATGGAGATTTCTTCACCGTGGAGGAATGGTCATTTCTCATACCCAGCTGAGAATCAGTCTATAAAACAAATTTGATTATTAGTGTTTAAACGCCCTGCTTAAGGTTAATCCACTAATACAAAGGAGACGTAACTATAGTAACACTAACAAGCTGGTAAAATGTCAAACGTTTTGCTCCATTGAAAAATTACTATTGATGCTTATGTAATATAAAGACACAACAGAGCAACTTCATGTTGCCCCTTAACTCTGAGAGCACCAGGGCAACATGAAGCTCCGTCCCAATATGAAGTGAACCAGGGGAGACTCTTGGGTCAATTTGGTTCCTCACAACATAAGGGCACCCAACAAATTTAATAACTTATTAAAACTGTTGTCAAAATCAAGGCAAAATCGGATAGAGAGCCCTGATGGATTGTGCTGGAAACTCCCCTGTTCTAAGTTTGTCACAACAAGAAGTTAATTTTTTACTTACATACATATACATGTACGCGGTATAACGGTTTGCGTCCGATAAAAAGTTTATTTGTTTACTTACATACGTGTTTGGTAGAACTGTTTATTTACTTACTTACAAACACATATCATATGCAATAGAACCGTTTGCGTCTGGTAGAAAGTTTTTTGTTTTTTTTACAGACATATATGTGGTAGAACCGTTTGTGTCTGGTAAAAAGTTTATTTATTTATATACATATATGTGGTAGAACTGTTTGCATCCAGTAAATAGTTTATTTGTGGACTTACAAACACATATGCGACAGAACCGTTTAAGTCTGGTAGAAAGTTTTTTTTTTGTTTTTTTTTACAGACATATATGTGGTAGAACCGCTTGCGTCTGGTAGAAACTTTATTTATTTACATACATACATATATGTGGTAGAACCGTTTGTGTCTGGTAAAAAGTTTATTTATTTATTTACATACATATATGTGGTAGAACTGTTTGTGTCTGGTAAAAAGTTTATTTATTTACTTACATACATATAGGTGGTAGAACCGTTTGCGTCCGGTAAAATGTTTATTTATTTACTTACATACATATATGTAGTAGAACCGTTTGCATCTGGTAGAAACTTTATTTATTTACATACGTACATATATGTGGTAGAACCGTTTGCGTGTGGTAAAAAGTTTATTTATTTACTTACATACATATATGTGGTAGAACTGTTTGCGTCTGGTAAAAAGTTTATTTATTTACTTACATACATATAGGTGGTAGAACCGTTTGCGTCTGGTAAAAACTGCCCGAATTCTGCCAGCAAATCCTCCTGATTCTGAAATAACTTTGCCACTTGGGAATAAACCTCTGCCTCTGTTAGCGGCTTGTTACATGACGGCAATAAACCCTGTCACAACAACAACAACGAATTAAATCAATCAGTTTGGTTTTTTTTGACAATTTTTGTTATTGTCACCTTCAAAGAGTTTAGTTAACTGGTTTTATACCCACAAGTGACAGACATCAAACTATTAAACCCACACCCCAATCTCTTCAGTCACTCGTTTGCTCTCCTTGTACACATGAACATGG
The DNA here is from genome assembly GCA_030265115.1 of Mopalia vespertina. Classification (NCBI taxonomy): domain Eukaryota; kingdom Metazoa; phylum Mollusca; class Polyplacophora; order Chitonida; family Mopaliidae; genus Mopalia; species Mopalia vespertina. Next base: position 6,883 of record JAQQZZ010037620.1, on the reverse strand, counting down.
AGACCCATAGGTAACCTTCAATTGAAGAATGGTCCACTGAATGATTGTCTCTTTAATACCAAGCTCAAAAGATATTTCACTTGGATGGAAAAGTTTGTTTGATTGGGCTTTAAAGTCATACTCCAGGGTATTTCTCTTATTTGACGAGGGATTATCCATTTCAAATTGCATTAAATACGGTGGAAAACCGTAAGAAAACCTTGTGGAACTCATTGATATGCCTGAGGCAGAGAGGTAGACACGAACACTACCATAAAATGTGATATTCTTTTGCTCTGTTGGCAAAATAAGATTCCTTTAGTGCTAAGTAAATTGTTTGTTTGACTGGGGTTTTACGCCATGATGGGTGAAGGAAACTAATGGACACCACTGGCAGCAAACAAGATACAAGACAATCACAGGACATTTAAGGACATACATGAATGTGATTGGTTGATTGGTTGTGTTACATGTCGAGCTTTTCAGTTTTCTATCACATGACCGGGATGCACTGCTATACAACCATAAAACATATGTTTTGCTCTGTTGTAAAAGTAATATTCTTCCAGTGCTATTAGTTTAGTTTATTGAACTCAGACTCATACAGATACATTTACAGAGCTGATAACATATAACAGATGGGATATAACATAAATATAACATGGTTAGAAAACATAAACACATTAACAGGACTAGTTCACAGAAAGATTAAATAAGTAAAATTTACATAATTGCCGTTATAGATATTTACAGAAACATAAATAGAGTAGAGACAGTTATACTGCATTTGGATCATACTGCTCTACCCAGAGAGAATCTAAGTAAGCTACTGCGCTTCAGCTCTGAGAGAGTGGGTTTTCAAATGGCATACCTCTTTTAAGTTGCGTTGTTCTTTCTGATATGTGTTGAGAATCTCCAAGAATGCTTTGTATATCTCTGGCTGACCTTGAAAACGATTCTGAAAACAAAGATTTTTGTTTGTTTGTTTGTTTGTTTGATTGGGGTTAAATGTCCTACTCAAGGGTATTTCACTTCTATGGGGACGAATTGTCCACTTCACACTGTTCCTTGCCTTATAACGGTTGAAAACCGGAAGGAAACCTCGTAAAAACCATCCCCGGGATTGCCAGAGCCACAATGTGTGACTCACTCCTATACCTGATGGTCCACAGGCGGACTCAATCCCGTGAACGGTACATCGAAGCAGGATTAGTCAACGCACACACTACAACTAAGCCACGGCCGCTGGCACCAAACAAAGAATAAAAGTAAAAACATATATCTGCATTGAATGTTATAATATACATGTACATTTTGTTCTAATTAAGGTATTTTCTTATGGATAAGAATTAAGTGATTAAATACTTACTAAACTTAAATGCAAGCAATAAACTTGTATGAATTGAAAATAGAAATACGGTAAAAAAAATAAATCAATAATAAAAATAAGAACTGCCAGACAGGTCATTTTTCAATTTTAGTTTTAATTAAAACCATTTTACATGGAAATGAACTATTATATGATTTAAAAAGAATTCAAATTGAGCCAAAACAGACAAATAAGTATCAATCTGAAATGATGCATTTTTGTTTTAGTACCTTGATTTTATTGACGTAGTTAATTGCATGGTTGAACTCCACTGGCTGGCTGGCTTGTTGATGGGATTGACTGTTACCATGGTGAGAGGGTGACGTCGGGACAACTTGGTCCGGGTTTGATGGTCGTGACTGGTATGGATGATGGGATACTGCTGTGGCAGCAGTTACCGAGCTCAGACTCTGAGCTGCAGTCAGAATATGACTGGTTTTCTACAAACAATTTGTATAAAACATTAAAAAAAAGAACGTCATAAACTTGAGACCGCCAATAGCTTTGTTTGATTGGGGTTTAATGTCGTACTTATTTGACGACGTGCCAGCCCAATGGGTGACAGAAACCACCCTCAACACCACTGGCAACAAATAAAGACAAGACGGGACAAATACAGGACGCAATACAGACACCACAAACAGAACGGCTTCCTGTTCCCCTATAGCTCTGAGAGCCCCAGGGCAACATGAAGCTCCCTCCAACCACCCGCAACAGCCAATAGCAAGATCTCTCTCACTTTTTAAAAATAAGTGTCATCTTTTTTTCTAAAAATTATTATCATTCAATATATTTTATTAGCACAAGTAGACCTTATCTTTTTTTTTTAATATGTTGCTCTAGATAAAGTTTATTGTTGAAGCACATGAAGACTAAAATTCAGTTATGAAATCCTCCCTGTGAATGTGTAATATGACTGTCAACTGCTTTGTTTTCCTGATTGGTTAGGTTTAAAGTGTTGTTTAAGGTTATTTCACTCATATGATGGCATGGCAGCCCAACAGGTGAAGGAAACCACAGGTGATCACGCTATAAACAAACAAAGACAATCATAGGACAATCAAAAGATGAAAAATAAGCTGGCAACAACTGATTAACTTTTTGTTGCACTGCAGGGGCCAAAATGTTCAAAAGTGTGAGGTCATCACATGATGACCTCAGCAAAGTTTGAGGTCATCAACAACAATTTCAGGTCATCAACACATCGCATCAATATTACATTAGGGCCTGTTGTAGTACTTACAGACACAGTTGTTGTTATGGCGGGGGGTGCATTAGCTGCTACGGCTGCGGCTGCACTGGCCGCACTAGCTGCAGCACTAGCAGCCGCTATAGCCTGAATAGACATGATCTGTTGGCCTGGTTGGTGTACGCTGATCTGATCATTGGCCTGCACTTCTATCTTATAGCCAGGAGGGAGGAACGTGTTGAAACCCACTATTAGATCGGGGTGACCTTTGAATAGGTTTGATACTCTGTTAATAACCCCAGGTGTGTCAATCCTAAAAACAGAAACAAAATGAGGCTTTTAAGTTTATTATTTCATTTTTAATTTACTGGATTGATTGATTGGTATTTAGCGCCGTGCTTAACGGTATTCCTTTATATGACAAATTCTTCCAAAGAATGAACAGCAATATAACCGTACTGTTAAAGATTTTATACAACTGCTCTGTTGGAAAATTATTGTTCCTCCATAGAGGACAGCATACATATACTTTAATTAAAAACAAGAATTGATTAGTGTTTAACGGTATGGCACTTTTAATAATTAAATAATTAATAATCCTCCAGTGTAGAGTAAAGCTTAGACTTGACACATACTGTCCTCAGCCAGAGTTTGATTTTACTTTGTAAAATGGCTAAAAAGTTTGTTTGTTTGTTTGTTCGATTGGGGTTTAACGCCGTACTCAAGGGTATTTCATTTATATGACAACGTGCCAGCCGAACGGGTGACGGAAACCACCCTCAACACCACTGGCAACAAACAAAGACAAGACAGAACAAATACAGGACAATAACAGGATACAATACAGACACCACAAACAGAGCAGCCTCCTGTTCCCCTTTAGCTCTGGGAGCACCCGCAGCAACATGAAGCTCCCTCCAACCACCCGCATTTTGTTATTAAGCTTTCCGTTCATCTCGAATTATATTTGAGATATTTGTTAAACAGGGGGATAAAACCACAATTCTATTTTGCAAACAACATGTCTTTATTTGATAATTTAATGTGAGTTATGTTTAAAATTATTACATACAGTTAATATGAAAATATTAAAGGGAAGTAACTTTGTAACTTACAATCCAAAAATGCTGATAGTTTTCTCCTGGTTATTCCACTCCAGACAGTTAATTACATGGGCAGTTACAGTACTTAGGAACATTAATCCTCTGTTTATAATTCTGATCATGCCACAGTGTAGCTGAAATACCTCTGATTGTTGCGTAAAGCACTAATCAATCAATCAATCAATCATATCATTCTGATTACATACATGTAGCATGTAAGTAATTATTATGGTTATGGTCCACACTGCACTAGAACATTTGACCTTGTTTATTTAACTACTTTATACTGATAAATAGATTTCAATATAGAAACGTGTTCTATCACAAAAAGCCCGCAGCCGTGGCTTAGTGGTAGCGTGTGCGCTTCCTAGTCCTACTTCGATTTACCATTCACGGGATCGAGTCCGTCTGTCGACCATCAGGTATATGAGTGAGTCACACGATGTGGCTCTGGCAATCCCGGGGGTGGCTTTTACAAGGTTTCCTCCCGGTTTTCCACCGTAATAAGGCAAGGAACAGTGTGAAGTGGACAATCTGTCGTCATATAGGTCAAATACCCTTGAGTATGACGTTAAACCCCAATCAAACAAACCAACAAATCTATCACAAAACTAGAAGTGTTTATCCAGAAATTATATAGTTGTGTTACTCCAATTCTAAACATTCAAAACTTATAGCATGGCAGAGGTTCATAGAAGTCCAATTTAACTACCCTAAATGGGTAGTTACACTGGAGAATAAACTCAATTTGAGACATCATTGATATGCATCATTTAAAAAACAAACTCAATTCAGACTCCATTTCTTATGTTTAAGTATGATAAAAATAAATAGTTAGGCATTAAAAAATGAAAAAAATTCAACATGACACCCATAAAAATGACAAACCTGTAATAACTGTTCTCTGACATCTGAGTGGGCAGTCAGAATTGTAGAAGCAGGATTCAACTGCTCATTAAAGGGAGATAACTCATCAGTGTGAACAACAAGTGCTTGATCACATAACACAACACACTCCTTAAGCTTTCCACTCTTTAAACGGACTGTTTTAACACCGAGAAATATATCCGGTACACCTACATGTATAAGCCTCCCTTCAACCTAAAACGTCACATCTGCTAGGTCTGACGACTGTCTTGTTTTCATAAAAATTTCATAACATTTTGTAACATTTACCCAGTCAACTAAAAATAATATTTTTACATTTTAAGAAAGGGAGGAAGAAAAAGCAGTTGGGGATATTGTGTTGATCGGATATTGCAATTTAACCATGATACTTGTACAGTATTTTCATTATTTTGGGATAACACTTTCTTAGTTTGAACAGATTCTAGTTCAGAAATTGTTCAGGTTGAAACCCGCACAGGAACCAAACCCATGACCCTCAGAGTTAGGCACCTAATCGCCAGAAGTAAATGCTAGCCACCTAGACCACTCAACCACCTAGCCTTCTACTCGATAGTTTGATTGGTGTTTTACGCCGTACTTAAGGGTAATTCACTTATATGATGGCAGTGTATTCCAACAATAATGGACACTAGCACAACAAAGATGTGAGGCATTTCCATAATGTTGGAAAGGTAATTTTCCTCCAGTGCTAAGTAAAGACAGTATTGCTACTCTTCAAACAAACTACCCTTAGCCAGAGGGCTCTACAAAATAGAAGGTTAGTAGAAAGTTAGTTGGCTGGAGTCATTGTTACTGTGTAGTTGACATTCACTACCCCTCTGATAAGCGAGTAACACAGCTCCCAAAGCTGAAAGCAATTGCATGATTTTTGTGTCTTTTAGACAGTGAATATAACCAGTATTTCATTATTTTTTAATTCTTTCTTAGTTTGAACAGATTTTAGTTTATAAAATTGTAATAAATAAAAAAACAATGTGACAATACTGAAGTAAATTTATGTAGCCCCATTGCACAGTTGAAATGAGATGGAATGCTGCTAAGTTTGACTCACTTGATATAAACCATCACCGACTCACCTCCGTAGTATACAGTATAGACAATTTGGTCATAAGCCAGGGCCCTGTTTTGTATATTTTTCAGCGTATTGAAACGGTATAAATACACCGGGATGCACAATTTTTATTTTAATCCACATTTCACATTTACACATTTTCAGAAGCTGGATTTTTCAGTGAGTGCGGTATACACTAGATCTGTGCCAAGTCATCAAAAATTTGAGTCGGAGTTAAAAAGGTACATAATGCAGTATTATAAAATGAGTCAGAATTAGCAACTCCCATTATTCACTCGTCACAGCTGAGACTACTTTTGAGTTTTGTTTGTTTGTTTGATTGGGGTTTTACGTCGTACTCAAGGGTATTTCACTTAGCTGATGATGCGCCAGCCCAAAGGGTGAAGGAAACCACCCTCGATATCACTGACAACAAACAAAGACAAGACGGGACAATAACAGGACCCAATACAGACGCCACAAACAGATCAGCTTTTTGTTCCCCTTTAGCTCTGAGAGCACCAGGGCAACATGAAGCTCCAACCACCCGCGACTACTATTAAGAGAAGTGATCATTCTTCAACATATGACCAGTATTAACTTGCTGTTTACTTTGTTATGGAGCATTTGTTGAGAAATGAAGAACAACTGCAATAATTGCTAGATGGGCTTGACTACTGATAGCCTTATAAGTATTGAACGACATTTAGAATTGGGGTGACATAATTGATAGCCTGATAACAAATGATTGATTGGAGTTTAACACAGCATTTCAGGTTATTTCACTCACATGTCGGCGTGCCATCCCAATGGGTGAAGGAAACAACTCTCGACACCACTGGCAACAAACAACGACGAGATAGGCCTACATGAAAAGGTAGCAGATTTTATATAGCTTTGGGGTATGAAAAGAAATTACCATTATTTTTGGCTTGTGGAAAGTTTGTAGTCTGTCAGTACAGCTGCCCTTTAAGGAAAGTTTTGTCCGTACAGCTGCCCTTAAAGGAAAGTTTCCCTGTCTGACAGAAATGTACCAGCATCAGCAGGACACAGGCAATGTGCCATGTGATCCTGCAACGCTTGGGCACTCCCAATGGGTAGCTTGGACTCCACCAATTAGATTAATCTGAATGTTTAAATTATAACTCACCTGTAAGTATACATCGGTCAACAAAAATTATTAAGCAATGTAGATTTACTTTTAGAAATTCTACAATTAATTTAGATTTCAGTTTGAATTATAAAGTTTAAAATATAAATTATACATATGATGTTCCAACTGT
>JAQQZZ010037609.1:0-10513 GCA_030265115.1 Mopalia vespertina | reverse complement strand
TTTCTCGGGTAAAATCACATTTAAACAAAACACTGTTCCTTTCTTATGTATGACTTGTTGCAACTAATTCAAATTTCGTCCGATGTAAATATTTTAATAATAATATAGCTGCAATGACATCATCATATCAACACAAAAATCAACACGCTTTGGTTGATTTCCACACATGCGCACAAAACATCCGGCTGTTAACATTACATGTTTTTTTGTAATATTATTGCTTCCATTCACCTCCGAAATAACTATACTGGTACAGAAACTGAAAGTGTCGAAGGATAATCCGACATGAGGCGACGGAGCTAGCTTATTTTACGTGCGTCAACATTTTAAATTTAAATCTTGTGTCTGTAGCTCGGATACTGATTGGATGCACAACTTATTGCTGCGAGTTTCTGTCGCATGTTTGCTGCACACGAGGAGACGAGTTGCAAGATATCAAACAAGTTCGATCCCTTGCGACTAGTCGCCGACAGTGTCTATTCGCGCCACAAGCCTGTCGCACACGGATTGATTTCCGTGAGATTTTATAGTTTTAACAGATTCACCTTGTAGTTATTACTACATGTTTTGTCAAACGTTCTGCTGTATTGTAATTCAAATAATAATAAGACTATGTAATCTATATAACGTATTCAAACTTTCTTTTGACTGTGAATTCCAACTCGGTATTTATTCTGCACTGACTTTATTTTCTTTATCCCCAGTTGAATCCCAGTCGGGAGAATGTCCAGCCCCGCCACTTGATGTAGTTGGAATCTGTATGTTTGATCCCAATGTTAATTGTGTCATGGACTCCCAATGTAATAATGGTGAGACAAGGTTCTATGGCATTTCTATTTATGGTTGGAACATTTAACTTTCAACTTTGTTACATATAACATTCAATGACAGATTTCAGAAAGCAATTTTTGATTGAAATCAGATTGGAAGATCACAATTTATCGATCATTATTACAGTTAAAAAATGTAAATTTTGCAATTGTTAATTTTGGGACAAATATGAAACCATGTGATCACAGAATAAAAACTGTTAAATTTGTTATTTTACTTTGTTTGAAATAAACAAATTACACTCGAAATAAGCGCCTATATGTGCAAGGTTATTTGGGACCTCATCACGCCTTCTTAGTTTATTAAGAAGACTACCGGGTGCTGTCTCTGATACCATTTTAAAGTCAACCAATGAATACTATGTGACTATCAACACCAAAACTTCCTCTAAATAATATTAGGAGTTGTAAATCCATAAAAGGTATGTTTTATTGACCAATTAACTTCTTAATTACGTTGTATGCAAGTTAAAAATCCTTGCATGTATACTAGACCATTTGATTAAAACCATCGCCGTCTTACCTCAATGACTTGCGTACAGACCCGTTCTGACCGTTTGGTCATAAACCAGAGACATTTTGAATGTAATGATATTCGGTAGATACCGAAAACTGTTTTGTCGTCAAGCAAATTACAGCTGTAAAAATACACCGGACTATGCTATGATGTCATTCAGCTGTACTATATCGATGCAATTCCTTTTGTTAAAATATTAACAAATTTAATTATTCCTAAATCAAAAACCTGTTTCCTTTCATGTTGACCCACATTACACACTTTCAAATTTTACAAAATTTTCGTAACTGTGGCTAACTGTTGAGCTCTGCTCTGCGACATCCTAGTAAGATAGTTTTGGCGCGGGTGTATCCTAAAGTAGCAGTCTGCGTTGGAAAGCTAGATGGTTCTTGATGATTACAAAATGGTACTACGCAAATTATCTCGGACGTCGTACGATCGTCGCCAACATGGCCGTTTTTTGTTGTTTAATTGTTGTTTTTGCAAATCAACTAATAAACATATAGTAAATTGTTGTGTAAAGAATCCAGAGTTTACATTTGTTTTTGGCCCAGAACATGCATGATGTACTCCAAAAGTAACTTTGATTTTTCTAAAACCATGTGAAATTTGCTAGGTTTATTTAAGTGTGTGGATATTCTGTATACGCCGGTAACAATCTAATTAAAATCCGATGTCAAAAACGCTCCCCGTGTTTTTTTGTCGCTATACTGAGATCTAAGGCAATCACTTTACCTATACTGTTCAATTAGGTCTAGCTTACTGTGTTTCATGAAAGGTCACAGTTTCGGTTGTTCAATAAAAACACAGATAACACGGGGCCATGGTAAACACCAATTCAGCCAAAACAAGCAGAAGTTGTCCGATTGTCTTCTATGTTGATGCTGTAAGTCGCATGTAAACAGGGGGAAATGCAATTCTTTGAATGGTGTTTGTTGGTTTGCGTGCATGTATCCGTTGGTCATGTGAAAATACGCAGTCGGGAAACTTCGGTTCGTCGGCGGAAATTATCGGCTTTTACAAACCAGAATTAAGAAGCAGCTCTGTGATTGGTCAATTCAAGAAACCAATCGACATTATTGGGGGAGTGATTCCGTTAGATCTCAATTATAGCGACAAACAAAACACGGGGAGCGCTTTTTGAGATCTGATTTTAATTAGATTGACTTAGGTTAATAGGCTTCCGGCGAAGAAATTAACGATCATGAGGCATATTCATACGTCTATCACGGCTGAATGTAGTGCATTGTTTAACCATCTAGCTTTTCAACACAGACTGCAGCTTTGGAATTAACCCGCACCATTACATTCTTACCAGGAAATCACGAGGCGGTGTTCTACTTTTAGCCTTCAGTTATCTTCAATAAAGTGGACCAATTTTTTGATTTGAGAATAATTCAATTTGTTAGTATGTTTAAAAAAGGAATTGCATTAACCTACAACTAAATGACTTTAGCATAGTCCAGGTGCATTTATACAGCTGTAATTTGCATGCCTCGTGACGGCCGTACACTTTTCGGTAATTTACCGAATATCACTATACATTTGTACATTCAAAATGGTCCTGTTTTATGACCAAGCGGTCTATACGCAAGCCATTGAATATGATTATTATTATTGATCGAGAAGCAGAACATTTAAACATTTAAAGGGAAATGCAACTGTTTTTCGATCTAAACTTATTTTTTTTATGGCATATTCTCAAAGACAAACATTTGTATTACACTTGCATTCGAGTAAGCGTAGCCGTTAATTAGTTATCTTAACAGGCGGGACTGACGTCTTTGTTCGAAAACACAGCCAGTCACCAGTGTGCCCGTTTGCTTATGGATGCATTGGGAAGTCATCTATAACAACACGGCGTATACACAAGCTTGGTCATCCAAGCGCAATGTTAATATGCTGTATACATATCAAATTAGCTCTTTGTAAGCTGAAAACATGCTAAACGTATATGTACGTTTAGCATGTTTTCAGCTTACATGCGGTTTTTAGAACCAGGTTGATATGTACAAGTGGTAGTTTGTTGTTGTTGTTGTTTCGCTTGGGGACGGAGCCCTCACTTTTGGCTTTATATGAAAGCATCCACCAGTGCAGATAATAGGGGACAGCCACGACTAGATGATAGGACTACTGTGTTTTGGAACAATGACGTCAGTTCCGCTTTTTAAATTAACTAATCAACGGCTATGCTAATTCGATTGCAAGTGCAAAACAGATGGTTATCTTTGAAAATATGCAATAAGAATTATAAGTTTAGGTCGAAAAACAGTTGTCTTTCTCTTTAAGTGAATGGACATAGGAACAACAGAGCAAGTGTAGACCTCGTCTGTCGTGTAATAAAACCCGTTTATCCTCATTTTTTTGTTTGATTATGAGTCGCTAAAACAATTTAAATACAAAATCAGTATTACGAGGAAAAAGGCTGCTTTAATTAACGTTTATTTTATTTATTTTCAGACCTCTGTCCCTTAAACGTTCACTGAAACATTTTTATTTGAGGTGCAGGCGTTGACACCAGCGGGATATAAGTGAAATGATGTTAATAATCAAACAATACTGGGAAACATGTGTAAATGTTTTTGTTAACAGCCAGATTTAGTTTATTTAAAAGTATTTTTTACGATTGATATAAAAATTCACGTATATTCTTCAATGAATTAAAAAAGATAGATCTTATGTTTCTTGTTTAATATTTGTTTTGTTTTGTTTACTTGTAGAGGAGAAATGTTGTCCCCATTCCTGTAATAAGATCTGTAGACGGCCTATACCACAGTCGCTTCCAGTTATTTGGGCAACTTCAGGACGAACTGATTCGGGTAAAAATACATACAAGACGAGCAATCGTCGATAGGAAAGTTTAAGTGGACTCGGAGCCATTGTTTTTTTTGTTAATAGTACTTGTTGCTTGGGCAATGGCCTCCGCTTTTATGTACGCCATTGGGTAACACACTAAACGTAAATCTAGAAATAGTAGAAATCCGAAAAGAAAAGATAATTCTTTCTTTCAAAAATATAATTATTATTGTTCATGGAGGATTATTCCGTGAAAATTCTTCAAAAGTGATTAATGTAACCCAGAGTTGATACGCAGGGCATTATACATCACGGTAAAAAAATATGCAAGGGAGATAATTAAGTCTCTTTATTCTCGCAAAACATGGAGGTCCTTCGTGGCTGATATATTAATTAACCATACTGCATGAAGTTTGGGGGACATTTGTAAATTGTATTGACGCTTTGAAATTATCCCACGTGTGATGTTAATTACATCAAGGTATATTCTTTTATTTTAGTCCCCAGAGAGTTTTATTTTCCTCCCCTCTTTTAATGTTTAACCCTAATCAAACAAATAAACATTTTAATTATAAGTTAATGCTGATAATTTTTAACCCAGATTACGTAATGAAACTTTCTTTCGTTAGTGTGTTGCAACTCTGAAATATAGCCTGTGCTTTGAAAATACTTTATGCAATAAAAATATAATTCAATTCGTATTTCCAGTTGTGTTCCACTCAGGCGTGTGTCCCGCGCCAACAACCGCTGGATCTTCGATCTGTGTGTTTGATCCAAATATTAACTGCATCAGCGATTCCAATTGTGAATATGGTGAGATATATTAATGTTAAAACTGATGGAAGTCCATTGTCTGCCATCGATTAAATCTGTTTCTGTTAACTCGAGTGGCCATTTCTATATCGCCCTCTTGATAAGGGCAGTTTGTTTGAAGAGTAGTAATAATGTCTTTACTTAGCACGGAGGAAATTTAACTTATCAACATTATGGAAACGCTTCACATCTTGGTTGTGCTAGTGTCAATTATTGTTGGAATACACCGCCATGATGTAAGTGAAATACCCTTAAGCACGGCGTGAAACACCAATTAATCAATCAATCAGTCCATCAACCATTTCCATATCCATTTCACGATTATAAACCGTTAAAAGTACAGTTTAAAGCTAGCATTATGAGACAAACTGGCCGCTATGCGGTGTGTAGATAGTCCTGAAAATCAAGTCGATAAAAGCGGAAGGTTGGGAGGGAACTTCTGGCACGTCTTCATATGAGTGAAATAACCCATATGTAAACAAGTACGGCGTTAAACCCAAATCGAACAAACAGACAAAGCTTATTATCATTCCATATCCCGTGTTATTAACTTTGAACGACCGGGGTTGATTTAATTGCCCCGGTAATCGTCACTTTACGTGACCATGGCACCAATTTTCCTAACTGCGTAATACCACTAAGTTACACGTTTCGAATTTTGAACCATATATTTAAAAACTTATTTTACCGATTAATTTTTAAATTATATCCACTAAATATGTTTTTGCGATGTACTTGTATATGATTTGAAGTGCCTATCAAATCATATATAATTGATTTTTTTAATGCAGTGAATACAGATATGTATTTTTTTTTTACATGTTCCCTAGCCATTTTTTTGTATTTTATTTGTAGACGAGAAATGTTGTTCACATGGTTGTAACCGAATCTGTAAGAAATCCATGCAAGAGCCAGGTAAAACTGTTTGTATTTATTATATGCGAAGAATCGGGACACACTGCGGAAGTTACATGCTGTCATTTGCTATTAAGGGATTTGTCGCAGTGTTTTAGTTTCTGCGCTTGTGGTGTAATATATATGTTTTTGTTTCGCTTTCATCAAAAGCCCAAATAACGCAGAAACGAAAAATTTGAGAATTTCACGAAAAATGTCAATCAGGTTCTATCTATGGTAGCCTAATGCCAACACAGCAAACAACAAACGGATATATTTATTTAACATAAATATTGAGCTTAATAAATGTATTTCTTATAAATAGTTTTATCATTTATTTATCCATTTCTTTTGACCATGTATGGATTCAAAACCATTGTCAATATACAAATCACAGTTTATAGACAATTAAAATACAAATGCATGGTGTCAAACACGATCAAACTTTAGTCAAACAGAGCGTTAGCACAATCTCGGAACAACTTTTGAAACGCACTAATTTTATTTTTCAGGCGCATGCCCAGCACAAACAAATCTTGGCTTGTGTTTACAAATCACAAAGGAGGAATGTAGTGAGGACTGGGACTGCGACGTTTATCAGAACTGCTGTGTTGAAGGGTGCAGGATGACGTGTAAAGATGTGTTCGTTATTGTCAGTTCCGTTCCCCAGATGACCGTGTCCATGTCAATGGTGATATTCACATCCATCGCGACAGCTATTTATACAATTTAAATTGCTGGGAAGACGAAGAGAGCAGCTCTCCCATGTTCTGTGTCATTTTATCTGGAAAATCCTACCAAACAAACTCTCTACTTTTATGATGTTAATATTTGGAATATTTTGTCTTCTTTCGCTCCCCACCTTTGCGGAATCCAAAGTTTACTCTTAGCTCGTATCCTTCATTGCTCTTAGGTAACAATTCAAGCTTTGTTATTAGTACTGCATTCATCTTGATTAAACATGTCATTTTAAAACGTATTAGCTCGTCTGTGACCAAACCTGCTGTCTGGCTGATATGTTATTGTATATTATTCAAATGTTCGTCCAAAGCATTAGTATCTAAAATCTTCTTTCCTTACCATAAAAATCTACTCAAATGGGAAACGCACATAAGTAGGTGATCCTTCGGACAATGTCGCGGTCAAAGCTCTGTTAAGGTATATTCTCACGGTGCCATTTGTAGTAACGATTTCTGGGAATTCACCCTATTCGCGTTGTTTTGAATGGTCAAAAGGTCATTTCTTTTCGCTCGGCCAATTAAAATGCTGTCAATAAGTGGAATCCCCCAAGTCCTAACTCTAGAATGCACCTTTGTCTTAACAGCCAGTTAGATGAGGTCGTGTCAAAAGGGATTTGCGGCCAATCCGCAATAGAAATTTATCGTTACCCGATGTTATTTTACAGAGCTTTGGGCTTGATGGCGGTAAACATGTCACTTCCTTGTCAGGTACACAACACAACAGTCTCTGGTTGATCATGGCAGAGCATGCAAGCAAATAGGCTGCTATTATAAATAAGTGCGCTATAAGATTTGGCCCTCATATATTAAAATTATATCGGAATATTTTTAGCGGATTCTGATACGTGTCATTATGGTTATCAACTGGCTTATTCTGTTAGATGTCAGTTGGAACCAACCAATTTTGATACCACAATAGACGAAAAAAGAATATAGTAGAAGTAACCACAATTTATGAACCGACGAGACGAGTTATTTGCTATAAATAAATTGTCAAGTAAATACCATTGTTTGTATATTTGTGTGTATGTTGTGGGTTGAACGTTTTACTCAAGGGTATTTCACTTTGATGACGGCGGTATATCCCAACAATTATTGACACCAACACAATGATAAAACGTTTTGTTATGTTATTCTCCCCCTTTTGCTAAGTATTGACAGAATTCATTCTCTGCAAACAAACTGCCCTCAATAGTCAGAGGGCGCGATACGTCGAAGGAGGATCAGTATTCTTGCTGATGCCGGTACGCTTACCATGCACGGAGCCGCGACCGCGGGCCAAGAAAATATGCTCCTAGGCCATACGTCAATTATGGCTGATCAAACGAATCAATTACTTATTGATGTAGGTAACATAGTGGATGTATACTCAAAAGAGTTGTCGCTCCTGAGCTAGTTAGTACGCGATACTCATATATATGGCGCAGGACCACTATTAATTTGCCATAAGCCGTAATGTTAACGTTTGGCTGCACAGCTCCCTCCCAAAGTTTCGTTGGGCGAAAACGCCTGGCACATACCTTAATCGGTCCTATTGGAGTTCAACATTAAAATCTTGACAGAGGATGACCGTTTAAAATTTTAGCTAGAGAGCCGGCAATGTCAAATACTCCACCAAAAACAAATTTCCTGGAGCAGGAACACACCTTTTTTTTTATTAAGAACTATATTCGAGGATGACAAAACGCAAGTTCATAATGGAGGTCTTACGCCGTATACGTGCCATTTTCGAAACCCGAGAACAGGGGAGACGACTTTCGATGCACTGAAGACAGCCGGACTATTTTCACAGTTGCTTATCGTGATAAGCTGTTTAGCTGTTAGACTTTGTTGTCGAACTACATATGCCATGGAAGCCATAGGCCAATATAAGCTTAAAATAAATGATTGCATTTATAGATATCAGTTAATGGTAACTGATGTTGAATGTAATCGTTGCCTGTTTGTTAATATAAATTTGATCAAAATTGGTGTGAGAAAAAAGTACAAAATGAAAACACAACCAACAGCCGGTTGCTCAAACCGCTAATAAATTTAAATATGGATTAGGTAATGCACGTCACTAAATGTTAAAGGCCTATCTGTTATATAGGATTAGTGATATAATCTGCTATTATTATTGCAAATCTTGCATGTTTGTCAGCAACAGGGCACAGAGGGCTTTAGTTTTAAGAAATCATACGACCTATACTATATATCTTGTTAAACTTGCACAGCAAGAATAATACCTTTGTTTTCAACAATTACATAACTATACATGTATTATTGTGAGTAAATTACCTTTTTTTCCCTTAAAAATTGGATTTACTTGGTAAAATTTAAAACAGAGATACCAAAAGGAACTTTTATCTGTTTACAAACAACAATATTTACTATACACGATTTGATGTACACGTTGGCCTATGTTTCGATTGTCCACAAACAGAGTGAGACATGTTCACAATGTAACATAAGTTGAGATTTAAAAAAAAATTAAGCCCTCTGGCTAAGGCCAAATTATTTGAAGAGTAGCAATACTGTCTTTACTTATAATAGCACTGAAGGAAAATTAACTTCCCAAGTTCCAACATTATGGAAACGTTTCACATCTTGGTTGTGCTAGTGTCAATTATTGTGGGAATACACCGCTGTCATACAAGTGAAATACCTTTCAAGGTGAAGACACGCAGTTTTAAAGCGGGTTTTTCGGCGTTTTTAATACCATTTAAGTAACATAACAGCCATCAGATCATGGAACTAATTAAAATCAGGTCAGCAATTTAAATATTACAAACCGGACGTGACGTACGTGGTGCAAGTGACCCCCAACATATCGTATGCTATTGCAGTGTTAAACGTATGGATATCTCAATTCGGACAGGAATTATGCCTGTCTGCGTAATAATTATGAATTGGTTATTGCAAAAAGGAATTCGATCCGATTCACCGTTTCCAGAGAGATTCTTTTATTTTTTTAAGGTAGAAACAAAGATTTGCCAGTAAATGCATCATTTACAGATTATAGAACTTGAGTGTGCGTAAAACATCCGATTATGAAAGGGACCTTCAGCACGAGTTCTGAGCTCACCGATTTAAATCTAATAAAAATAAGTTAAAAAAAGAATACTGCTTACCGTTTGTATTTCCAAATGGCCAAGAACAAAAGGCTCGGATAGACAGGAGTGCTTTCGCGAAGCGCGAGGAACGTCGACGCCAGACAGGCAGGGCAGTTTTGCCTCTGGTCAACAACAGAGGAAAGACGCTGACTTTTACACTGTTCCCCAGCCCAGTATCAGTAAAGGCAGCCCATAAAAAGAGTCTGAACTGAGTACTGATATGGACAGTTTTAGTTCCCCAGTCATGCTGACACCTAAATTCAGCCCTCTTTTCCATTTTGACGGCATTTTTGTATTGGCTTTTACGTTTCCAGGTTATTAGATGTGACATTTTATGTCATTTCACCATGCCAAAACTTGTCTTCCGTGCGACTAGGCCTGAATAATGACTGTACAATACAAGTCTATAAGGATACGTATTTGCGTCTGCTGTATCTACCGTTCTTTGGCTTTCTTCTTGGCTTCTAGTTCTTCCTCAGAATAATTTGGTACAAACATGTAAGATAATAATTCTGCCTGATAGAACATTTCAGAGAAGAAATGGACTTGGATATGATAGGTATATCGTAGCTATAGCATATGGAATGGTGTTGTTATTTTTTGTCACTTGCACTGCGTACGTCACTTCCGGTTTGTAAAGTTTTAATTACTGGCAATCGTATTCTCGCGAGAGTTTCTATAGTGGACGAGACTAGACAACTCTCGTACGCTATGCCAGGCCATCGCGCATTAATTTCCGCCAATATTTGGGGCGACCTATCAGCCACAGCCCAGCAAATTAAAGTAGTGCAAAACAAGATGGCCCGGGTGTATCTTAGAGTCAATGTC
>JAQQZZ010037598.1:0-10513 GCA_030265115.1 Mopalia vespertina | reverse complement strand
ATAACAGGACGCAATACAGACACCACAAACAGATCGGCTTCCTGTTCCCCTTTAGCTCTGAGACCACCAGGGCAACACGAAACTCCCTCCAACCACCCGCTATCTGAGATTGAAGGTGAGAACATAGAAGATACTGTTATAGAGCTATTCAAATATATAGGGGGAACTGGAAATACGAATGATATTTCAACTGTGCACCGGAACGGAAAAAAACAGGACAAACAAGATTGGGAAAACTGGCCATGAGTGATTTGAAAATAACTTTGTCTGAAAGGCTGGTTAGGCTTGGAACATACACAAATTACAAATAGCGAAAAAAAAAATTCTAATGTAGCATACTTAAAACGTCACAAGATTTGTGTAGAAAGGGACACTTCAATAATATGTCAATACTGTCAATACCGCTATTGGCTCTATCACGTGCATTACTTAATGGGGAGAGATGTTTAAGGTTAGTATCATTAGTGAGCATTTTATTGTAGAAACGAAATTTGATTCGTTATTTTAATTTAAATTAAGACAAATTCGATCTTTCTTTAATATGTGTGCTTGATTGATTGAGGTTTGATTGACTGGTTTCAACGACTTGCTCCGGGCAATGGTGTTATCCAACTGTATTAAAATAACCGTACTAACATATCCGAGATATTTTAGCTTGGCTGGAAAATATTCTTATGCTTAAAAAAGTCTACATATCTACGCTTTATAAGTCAGATAGCTATTCCTGTGTGGAAGTTCAGGGAACCAGGGGGTCCCGTTTCACACAGCTATCTAAGCTTACGTTAAGCGTAATTACTATGACGACCAGTGCTGAAGACAGCGTTGCCATGGCAGTTACGTTCAACGTAAGCTAAGATCGATTAGTGAAACGGGACCCTGGTTCCCTGAACTTCCACACAGTTCCTAAAGTAGTTTCAAACTAGCACGTCAATCCTCGTCTGGGTATTCAGTGAGACCGCGAGTACACCATTGTCTGCAGACCCTGGTAAACACAGTAGTTTCAAACTAGCACGTCAATCCTCGTCTGGGTATTCAATGAGACCGCGAGTAAACCATTGTCTGCAGACCCTGGTAAACACAGCAGAAAGTATTTGATCTCAAACAGGACACATTTAATTGAATTGGAAGTCAATACTACAATGGAATATATTAATTTATAAGCTTTAGGAATAAGCATGAAATTATAATTTCCTTAAGGAAATCAACAGCCTGAACTGGAAATTCCGCTACGAAGTTTATGGCTTTTACTTTACGCTAGAGTTCAAAGCTAGGCAAATGGAAACATCAATCTGGGTTGTCACGGACATAACAAACCGGACAGACATGCATTGGGAAACATAATTAGACTGGCTAAAAATTTACAGCCCCATCTCGTCACTTTAACGAATTTTGTTTCAAGGACCAGTGCAATTTTGTACCACTTGAAAATTTAAGAGAGTTTTACACAGCAATGACTAGAATAGGTAGCGTTCGAAAAATGCAGATTGACTTACGTGCAGAATTTTTTTACATTTATTTAATCCGGTTTATAATCATCAGCAGGAACTTTAAATAGTGTAAAGTGTTACGCACTTTACAGTTCACCAGTGTAGGTACGCTTTGATAAATGACACATATGGGGATAATACTTAACTTGCGAAATACTAGCGTGAATGCAGATGGTGACAGAATTTAGTCCAACGAAATCAACAATAAAGATTATATATCCCAGTCTGAAATGTCTCGATTTTATTTGCTTTTAATATTTAAAAAAAATATTCTCGTGTTCTAAATAAATCACAACAGGAAATTAACAAAATACATGTTAGTCTCGAATTGATATGGGTAACAACACTCGAAAGAAACTTGTAACCATTCATTTGGTAGAGAAATATATGGGACAGCTACGAAGCAGGTGACAATGTCTAGGTTCCAATAAAACGAATCCCAAAATAAAATCGGCAAAAAATAGAAAGAAATCCATGAATCTAACAACTTTAGTGAATAAGAGAATTGAGGTGTATGATGCGCACTAGAGTTTCGTATTAACCAGTATGTAATTCAGAAATTTACTTTTCGTTTGATTGGTCGTTGTGACCGGCGATGAGAATTAAAGATGACGGAAATTATGTTCAGGTTTGACAAAATACGCATTTTACAGAGCTTTGTCACAAAAATAAACTTGTCCTTCCTTTTTCTTTCCGGATTGATTAAGATAAACAATGAAAGTTTCACGAATATATTGAGAATTTAATTTCTCTTTTCCACAGGGATCTGCAGAAAGACACTCGGTGCAATGTTCGGGATAAACACATATGTGCTGACAAAACATTGACATGTTGTGGAGTTATCAAATATATAAACAGACACTGTTGAAGGCTACAAGTGACCCGTGTCAGCGAGTCTATCTGATATTAAGCCATATAAAATGAACTGTATGCAACCTATCGATCTGTCCGTAGTGGCGACGCACTTGTTTTCATTTTCATCACAACAGACTACTGAATAAATAACACCGCTAGTCAAAAGTGTGAAATTGTGACTATTCAGAAATCAGGAAAACATGCATAGACATACCAACGTTGTCCACATCTATTTCTGCTAAATAAACCTAGCTTCAAAATCAACATAGGTCTGTTTTTGCGTCTGCGAACGATGGAATCCTATTAGTCAAGAGAGGGAAATTAGTATATGATATCAACAAATCAAGACTACAGAAGAAAGAATATGAACATTCAAATACTTAGATTTCTGTATGCTAGGATTGATATACTTTATTTTGAAAATGCCATGAAATTTATGAGAGGAAACCATTAGAACTTCCCAAACTATCAAACCTCTAACTCTAACAGCAACAATCTAATATAAACAATTACCCCGGTCTATACAGGAACAGGGACCTAAAAGCATAATCAGTCCGCCTGTCACCAATGTTGCGGACAAGATTATTTGAAAACAAATTTAGGTATTAAAATCAAACTCGGAATGGAACTTAGTCCTGTTAAACCACGGATGGGATTAGATGTCACCAAATTCCTCAAAACCAAATAGCCATAATTACGTCTGTACATATTTCGACTACGACGATTTGGAAACAGTTTCACAGGTAAAATGTCAACTTGGAATGTAGCTTCCCCCTGTTAACGCAGCCGATGGGATTACTTTTCACCATAATCATTAATATGAGAACACACTCACAGATGTAATGCAAACTTGAAATATTGTTTCCTCCAGTTAAGACGGCAAAAACAAGGACAATGACCAGACGTAGATCGCTTTTATTTTAAATACTGAAAGTTGCCTTTGTAAAAAGGTAAGTATATATAATACTTGACAAATATCCGAATTATGACCAAAAAATAGAACCAATCGATATTGTTTAGGCGACGAAAAACGACTTTTAGAGTATAGGAGAGTATATTAAGGGGATGTAACAATTTGAAAGTTAATTTGAATGCATGAACCAATTGAAAGGCATTGGATTCTGACCAAAATCATGAAAACTGCTCTCCATAGTGTTTTTCCAGCAACGTGTCACGAGATCAGCCCAAGCATTATGTGTACGGCTTGACCTCACAAACATAAATATATACAATAAAAACACTCGTCATACTATCAATTGACTTCATGGCATGTCCCGACGACCACATGGCGAGACTCTTGCAGAGCTTTCTAGTGTCACAGCCGGACTAGTTTCGATATGTTGGAGGAGACCGACAGGCAATGCGCAAATGGCTAGTTATGTTCAATTAACGAAATTAAAGCTGGTGTGGTATTCGCATAGCAATGTGAATGCCGAATCTTTTAATTAGTTTACGAACGAATTAAGAGAACGATCTGTAATTTTATGTCGTGTTGTTTCTGTCTATATTAAATCGGCTAATATTTAAATAATGTTTATGAAAATCGCCCCCAAAGACAGTATGGCTTTTTGATAATTCACACAAAATATTTTGAAATGATTTTGAGGAATGTTTATTGGATAATAAAGAATGTTATAAAGTCAGAATTTATATGGCATGTACCATACATCAGTTACCAACGAGAGTTACCAAACTGGCTCTAACGCGAATCAAAAGTATCCACACACTCAGAACACACTTTGTCATAACTTCTCTTTACAGCCCGTCTACTCAGGATCACTTAACTTTTGTTTACTTCTACTTCAAGGTTAGATAAAAAGCGATAAACGATACCTGTCTATGCAGCTGAGACGCTTTGACATAGTGGTACGAACTGTTACATGACAATTTCTAGGAGTTATATGAAAAACTGTTTTAAACTTCATTATCAAAAATAAAAAAAATATTTTGAATTGATTTTGAAAAATATTCATTGAATAAAGATGGATGATATAAAGTCGAAAGTCTGCCATACTTGAGACCTACCTGAATTAACAAACGGACTCAAAGGTGATCATCAAAAGGGACTGAACACTCATGACATAATTTTTCATAACATCAGCCCGCGTTCAGCACCTTGGAATAAAGCTTTTACTTTGTGGCGAGGTGCTGCTCGCATTTATTGACACTATTGAGTGTTATTCAAATCAATCTTCAACGCAAGTCGTTCGACCAAATTGCCTTGGAGGTCCGACATAAGAAATCGTACTGTGTAAACTTCGATCAATAATTCACCAGGATATGTCAAAAGCAGTACATATCTGAGGCAATAAATCGTCTACAAAGACATTAGAACTGTGCGATAAGCTATACAGTAACAATACATCAGCGGAATACCATATCATGCTCTCAAAACAAAATCCGACGGAAACATGAGTAGAATGGCGAATGAATATATCAGAAAACTGAGCATCTTCGTCAGCTGTCATAGTTTCTCTGACGCTTTATTTGGGTTAGAAAGCAGACTGAGTAAACTTTCCACATAGAACTAGAACAGGAAGCTTGAAGTGTTTAACAAAGGTAAATTTAGACATTAAGACACAAATGAAGACATAATTTATTTATTTGATTGTACCTTTTCCTACTATTTGTTACTCTGTCAAATCTTGTCCATGCGCAATTTAGTGGCGAGCCAGAGACCCCGAGTTCGAATCCCGGTGGATGCAAACAAAATATTCTTTCCCTACAATAAAAATATAAAAATTGAGTGTTGGTTGTACACATTTATTTTCCATGTCTGAAGATGGTGTAATATTATAGCCGACAGCTCAAAATACGTTGACAGAGCGTTTTATCCGTAATGGGTTTACCTGATGTGCCAATACGAAGGGTTTTAGATGTCAAGCATTAACCCTGTCGATCAAGATATTTCTCTTAAAAGTTGATCTTATTGCACATATTGTGTGTCATTAAACGTCAATTAACAAACGTGATTATTTGACTAGAGTCATTCTTACCAGTAGGTCACAGGTCATCAATTCTGCCAGCAAATATGTATCTTTAAAATAATAAGAATATTGTTGATAAATACCAAAGATGCGCCAAATTAAACCAAAAGGAAAATATATTTAGTTAAAACAGATTGGTAACTTTTGTTTCCAATTTCAACATTAGAGGCCTGAGAACTGACGCACATACTTTTACCTCCAGTTATTGATTCTATTTATTACATCACAGTCAGTAAAGTCAACCACATATTGAATTCGGTTTCGACAAATCACGTACACGCGGTACCCCGATATATAACTGTGGGAGACGTAACTGGCATTTTACTTCTACTGTAAAAGAATAGGCTACACAACTTAAGTGGGGCCGCAAATGTGACCCTTCTTCCCTGTCCAATTCTAAACGCGAAAAATCACTTTTGCAATAATTGAATTACATTTCCCAGCATGACCAAATAAAAGACTTGCGATAACCTAACTCTCCAGCTGGCTAATTTGCGACATCTCGGGTGTTATAATATATCCTGAGCTTACAGTAATATGTTGAGTGTTGGGAGGAAGCTTCTTGTTGTCCTGATACTTTCAGAGCAACATGAAACCGATGATGTCTTTGTATTATGTCCTGTGATTGTCCCGTGTTTGTCATGTCTTGTCTTTGTTCGTGCCAGTGGTGTTGAGGGTGGTTTCTCTCACGTATTGGGCAGGCACGTCATCATGTGAGTGAAATAACAATAAGTACGGCGCAAACCCCCAATCAAACAAACACACAAGCTTACATTAACAGTGTCAAGTAAACCTTCCTTTAATTGACTAAAACGCACCCCCTCCCCCTATCCCAAACCTAACACCATAACTCTTGAATGTAAATTTTAATAATTCCAACAGAATATCCAACTTGATAAACCCATCCACAACACATCAGCTTGTTAACTTACCTATATAACCACACCACTTCCATGGTACAACCCAAGAAACCCAACTCCATAACCCCAAACACCCTAACTTAACTGCATCACCACAAACCGCCTGCATATAAAGCTAAAATCCACACACCTATACCCTTTCTGCCGTTATAATCATAAGACATTTTCATTATCTCATCTCCAAATCAACTTAAAAACCCATCATCAACCCAGCTGTAAAATCCCATCCCAGCTACCGTTACAACCCAATCTCCAACTCATCGTAACTCCATAACCAACACCTCATCACCAATCTACCTTTGTTACTCCTTTTGTCACCACATTTTAATCTAATTCTCAACAAGCTTTATAGCCCAGTCTCCAACTCACATTTATAAATATTATCCCAACCTACCTGTATAGGTCCATACTCACTCCAATCTATTGCTGTATCTCAAATGCACCTTGATAGCCTCACTTTCTGTGACGTGTACACTTTTGAAAAGTGAAAGAATTTATTTTTAGAGGGTTTGTACCCCTCTCCCTGCCCTCTCTCAATCATATGTTATGTCTGAAATATAACATGTATGTGAATAAATTAGGTTCATTTAGGCCTGTATAGCATTTATCAAGTTATAGATTACAGAGCCGATTTCGAGTTGGAAACTATTGACGGTTATGTTAGGTTATGTACATTGTAACACTTGTTAAAGTGTTTACTTTTCAGTTGTTATGTTAAATATAACGTTTTGATGTTAAAAAGTATATTTATTCTGCCAAATGTTAGGTGTTTATGTCTTCTATATAAACATAACGTTTAATATTGGTTCTATATATACTGGTTCTATATATACAAGTTCCAGGGACCGGTTGCTCGAAGCGCTATTAAATTTAATCCGCTATTAGATGACGTCACGTTATGTTGAAGGTCTATCTCTAACCCGGTATTAGGGATTTAATTTGGTGTAAGTGGTCTTTCAAGCAACTGACCCCATGGTTAAACGGTGTGTTTAATTTTCGCGCAAGTTATGATCACGTGAGACCGATTTTCAGTGACGTCTGCAACGCAAAATGAGTTGATGTGGATTGATGCAGACTGTTTGGTGAGTACTTTAGTACTCATGTTCCAAGTTATTTCCAGTTTTATTACAAATAGTATTTGTCTTAATTTATTAATATAGTAAATATATTAAGAGTCGGCGTTGACAACAGCAACAGAAGTTTATTCAGAACAAACATTTACGATACGACGGCAAGCTTAATTTTAGTTGTCAGTATGTTGATATGTTCGTTGATTAAACAGTGTATATGTCCCGTTGAATTAAATATGCTGTTGGGTACATCTAATAGCGGAGTTAAATTCTTCCATGAAATTATATTTTTAGGGTATGTTTGGTAGTTGTGGCGAATAACGGCTAGACTGAGATTTTGTGTGCGAAGATGGGGCTGCAGAGACAGAAAATTTGGTCGCCAAATTGTGTAGCTAACCAGTAAATTTAGTTAATTAAGAGCACACGACCAGAGTATTTGGTGCATATATGATGCTATGTGACGAAAGCTTAGTGTAGACGATCAGGTAAGCCAATAATTTTATAAATTTTGACATCACTTGTGCGGGTTAAACACGTACAACAACACTCTAGCTAAAATTTGAAAGTAAATGTAAAGAAGGCTTTATTTTTGCAAATGACATATAACAAGTCATTGATACGAAAGTAATCATAGAAGTCAAATATACGTTGGTTTAAATTCAGTATAATATATCACAGAAGGGTATATTATCTTTGTAGACATGGCAGTGTAAAATCGTAATACAGCCTTCAGAGCTGGCCGAATTTTTATATCCAGTAATTCCGTTCTTTGATTTTGCTATAGCTTAAGCTCCACGAGTATTCGCCATGATTATCTCCTCTATATGTGCTACTGTACATTCTAAACACTAGTAACAACAGAAGAAAGAATATCAAACATATCAAACATAATAAAGACCACAGATATATGTATCAGGTGGTATATGTTGAGTAAAGAAGAAAGTGAAGTGTACAAGATGAATTTACAGCCTTATATTTTCTTCATTTCGTCGTTTACATATGCTATTCATATTTGTTACAGCCTGCAACCGGATGACGAGGAATAATAATTTAAGATATTCCGGATAATAAACTGAGATATCCCAGAGGTGCATCGACCCCTTGTTCACGACATCTTCGATGGCTAATCTTACACAGAGCACAATTATTTTGACAACCCCTATGCAATGTACAGCAAACTGTATCCTTACCAAATTAATGTAGAGCTCTTGAAACTCTCTAATATGACCAAGTAACGATACGGTAACTATCATTTTTTAAATTTTATTGTTGGTTTATATTAATATGCTTAGTTTAATAGAAATAATACAGAAAAATACAGATCAGCAAATCATGTAATTGGCCTCTATTACATACTAAAAACACAGATTTTTGTTTACGTCTTGTTGCTTTCTACTGAAACTGGTTGAAATCATATCTAAATAAATCTTAAATTGTAATCTAGTGGGATATGTTTTACTTACACAGATATATCTAGCAGTAATTTGATCAGGTAATATAATAATAATGCCTTTGTTGTGACAGGACGAGGTGCTCAAGATGCAAGTACACGCCACGAATAGACAGGAAGAAATGCTCTTGACAGAAATTGTTCTTGACAGAAGTACACACCTTGTGAAAATCTAAGATATTTTGTGTTGGAATTTGGACAATGTTAATCAGTCTTCTCCATAAGGGAATTATCACTTTGGGAACCCTCCCGATTTCTATGAGCAATTTTCGTTTTCCCGAAAGTGTGATTTTGATACTTTTGAATCTAGCTTTTTCACATGAATGTAAGTGAAATCCCCTTGTTACTGTTTTAAAGTTATTGGTATCAATGTATTTATATTGATACCACAGTAAAAAAATATATCTGACTGATTACATTTGTATAGTATACCATAGGAATAATCATGCACTTCCATGAACCTATTTGAGAGGATATAATGAACAAAAATATGTTCTGATAACAGAAACTTGTTCTTTAAGTCAATTAAACAAAACTATTCATTTTCTTGAACAAATAATATTTCATTGCTTTACTTATTTCTTTACTCTTGGTTTTTAGCTTCCTACAACATTTACAAAAAAGGTGTATATTTACGACAAGTGTCACAAGTACAAGTACTCTATTAACATTGGCAACGCATTTTATTTCCAGTGAAATGTAGTCATTTTGACTATATATAGTGTTAATGTTAATTCATTTATCTTTTGCATAGATACAATTGATTTAATTGCTTTTTTTCGTTTTTGGGCTTTGTATAATTGCACTCTTTAAATTAATACTTTGTCATTATCTTGTTGATATTGATACACTAATAGAAGAATCTGGTCTAAACGACCAGTCAATTAGTTTGACTTGAATTCCTCAAGAAGTTTTCAAATTAACATACAGTAGATAAATTTAGACTTTGTTACCAGGTGGCGCCACCTGTAGGTCAACATACGCCAAAACCAATCCCAGGAGACGTCTTGTCACTAGGTACACATACACTTAGATAGATTTGAAGTCCATACGCGGTTTTCAAGTTAATGTCCGGATACCAAAAAGTTGACAGACTGACAAACAGACACGATATGGTGGACGTACCCATATAGAACTGTCACTCTAGTAGGTGTTGCGTGAACCCCAAACATGGACATTAGGTTTACTGTCTGGTCGAAAATTTATTCAACTCAACATTTTCCCAATAGGTTACTCATACCTACTGTTGCATTGCTAAAGAGGGGAGCTCTAAAATAGAAGTCAACATACGAAATGTATTATTAAATGTGTAATAGTTACATACCTTATGGTTTTCATCTATATCATAATGTCATGTATACAGGAAAAATGTGATAGTTAATGAATTTTAGTGCAACGTCCAATTTTCTGCAAATTAAAATATATATTACTATATTGCCTTTCTTTCATAACTTTATTGTCGTTCAAATCACAAGTGTTCAACTGAACAGTTTAAAGCACGTGCCTAAATGAGTTCAACTTCGTCGGGGCGACCAGGTTCTTCTAACAGTGTATAGGGACATGAAAACAGCAATATAATAAACTATACTCAGTCAAAAAAGAAACTTCAAACTCATAAATTTGAAATATTTTCTTGAATCTTAATACAAGAGATATTATTATTATTGTTAGAGGTAAATGCGTTGTCAAAGACATCATGGCACACAGCAACTCCGACATGCACAAGCATGCAGTTCGTGCGAGC
>JAQQZZ010037597.1:0-24012 GCA_030265115.1 Mopalia vespertina | reverse complement strand
ACCCGACATCTGATTACCGGATTATTCAGTAATGGATAACCTGATATCTGATTACCGAATTATTTAGTTATGCATAACCCGACATCTGATTACCGAATTAATCAGTTATGGAGTAAAAAGGTTTATGGAGTCTTACTGAAGTCTATATACTTGGCAGGGATGTATATTGGGTGGATCGCGCAGTGGTGCATTTGTTTCCCCATTTAACTACAGAATCATCTTGTTGAGTGTTTTTTTTTTAATACATTGTCGTTGTTGACTCTAACAAATATAATACCACTTTCCGGCTCGCATGTCAAGACATATTAAAGTTTTCAAACCAAAATCATCGAGGCCTGACTTCAGGAAGACGTCCTTCTTTACTTTAACCATGGACGTATAATAATGTAAACTCTAGCCGACTTTTCGTTCACAATACTCCTATAAAATGTCGGTGAACTGCATTTTATTTTAACTACCGAAATGTATAATACATGTTCATTTTTCTTCAAGTGTTGTTTGCTCACGGACAACTTGATATAGTTTTCAAGGGGTTCGTTTTCCACAGATTGTTTCCAATTAACTTTATATCCGTTTTAATTGCATATGTTTTTTTTTACTTTTATTGATTTTAATGTCTTCATGATACGTACGTAAAATGGAAATAATATTGTTATCATACCTGCATTTGCATGGGCTATTAACAAGATAATCATTGAGATGCAATAGAGAAAATCAGCTGGGTTACAGTTCCCATGTTAGATCTATAAAGTAACCTGTCTAAAGTAAGGAATGTAGTGGTAGCTCTAACTGTGAACTTATTGATGACATGTTCATCCAGCTTTCTTGGGCCCGCTTCACGAAGCAGTTTCGACAGTAGGTGTATGTACTTATCGAAAAACAAAGTCAAGCCTTTTTGAAAAGGTTACAATAGATATTGTAATATTAAAAGAAAACAGTACATGTTTGAGTACATGCACATAATGGCAAGAGTGAATTGTGTCTCAATTGGATCCGATGTAAAGGTTCATATTTAAACAGTACCTTAAAATAACTACGCTTTGGCGAATATCTTTGCTTCAACTGATGGGACTAAATACTGTCCATACGGATGTTTGAGTCCTCTTTTTTATTAATCGCTTCTCTGATATAATAAAGGGTTCTTTGATATAATAAGAACAGTTGCTGTGAGGTTCCATACAGAACCAAAAAGAGTTATACCAGAGCCATAACTGTAGAACCTTAATGATTCCATGAGAGCCAAATTTTTCTAAGAGTGTACAGTGTTAACGGTACACCACTTGGTATATTTCCAAGTTATGAATTGTGGGAATTAAACTTCAGTAGTGTTATCTCCTTGGTGTTCTTTCCCTTTAATTGTCCACTTTTTTGTAATCAAAGCAACACCTTAATCCCGTGCTTTGACTTAACTGTCGGTTATATCAATCTGGATTCCACTGCTATTATGAGGTTAATATTGTCACGTTGTAGTTTGGTTCTATTTAGAATTGACTTGCTTCCTTGAAAGAAGGAATGTATACTATATGGAGCTAAACGAGAGAGGCAGGTATATGTGTTAACAGAACGTAGATCAATATGCACACATTAAATGTATTTTTGTTTATCTCCCCAAACATAAAAAAAATCAGCATTAGGTAGCTAACATCAATGAGCGATTTATCTGGTCTTCAATGCACTGTTTAGTATATGTATGTACTAAATAAACCTAGGTAGATGTTGATATCTCATTATCGATAACAAGTGAATGGAATGATCGGGTTTTAAGATAAAAGTATTGATCAAGTATGATTTACTATAGATAACTGCAGGTCTGTGTTCTTATTCTAGAACATTTTCTGTGTGGATTGACAAGTCAATAATCGCGCTTTAGGTCAATGTGATCTTTCGGGGTCGAAGGAAATTGATTTTTGATTTGTGTAGGCCCCACACTGATGTTAATATTTGCCTTAACAGGATTAGGCGTTATAACAGAGAAAGTGAGAAAGAAATGCGAATTACTATACACAGCAAATTCTTTTATAAGATCACGTGTTTAACAGGTTAAAACCATTATCATTGTAAATAACCTTTGAACGTTTATATGGTTTTTTAAAACAAGAAGGTCGACCTATAGACGGACCAAAATTCCTGTGAATCGGTGACTATGCAGACAGTGAAGTGGCTTTTCACAAGTTTCCTCTATTTTTGTCCGTTGAGCAGGTCCGTATAGTCGTTCTATAGTCAGATACCATTGGGTACGACGTTAAAGTCTTCCTAAACCCCTGGATTGAGTTCGAAATGTTGCTTAGAACGATTTCCGGGGTTTTTTTTCTCTTGAAATAAAAAAATACATCATTCGGAAATTTAAAAAAAAAATCTTGGCGGAACTTTCAAAAAATGATACAGTTCGTATTAACCCATTTTCCCACTTTAAAGCAGCAAATATGCCTATCTTGGGATCCATCTCAACTCATCTGAACTACCAGCATCTCACTGCAACTGGCTATGACGGATTTCATGCCAATCGCTGTCGACATGTTCGCTGTTGTGATTGGGTACAAATAGTTGCAGTTGAACGCAAGCGTTCTACTTTTCTGCAAATAGCTCCGATAGATAAAAACAAAACCCATCACGCGATGAAACACAGTACCACTCAAATGGCTCATCCGGAAAGGAGCTAATGCAACAAATTTGATGTCTCTACGATGAACTGCAAAAACTAGTAGCATTATTTCCTACTGATAAGTTTCACAAACTTGCAACTCTAATAAAAGATACACATGGATACACTTATGACAAAAAGACACCGATTGGGAAGCCTAGTATGCTGCGATAGTCTTGTTAATCTTAACACCTTATTATATGCTCACTGACACTAAATTAAAGGCTCACATGTAATCATTTATAATCACAATTTCGATTTAATTTTATTTGCTGTTATAAAATGCAAGGGTTTAACTTTAAATAAAGGGGATACACATTTGTTGGTCAATTTGGAGTCCATGGATTGGAACATGCCATATAATTATATTCTGATTTCAATTCCATCTGTGCTAGTAAGCCAGTTTCTGCACATAGCCAAAACATCTGCTCAAACATTCCTGCTAACAGGGAATGTACGTATCGTTGTGTTCTTCTTGACTTCCGGGTACCTGGATCAAAGTCTGTCGCTCTGAAGTAGTTTGTGTTGTTGCTGGGCGCAGCCGTAGCACTCAAAGGGAGAATTGGCAAATTTTTAGCGTTCCGTTGATGCTAGACAAGGAGGTTTCTGGAAATCGAGTGAATAACGTTAAATGTAGCAGACCTAATGGCGCTTATCGAGGGGCTAATACAATACAGTGGCATGTAGCTGATCATAAAACTGTTTGCTCGTTTTGACTCGCTCTCAAGCTAAAACCAGGCTTGTAATTACAATATAAACGGACATTGGTTAGAATGGAATGGTCAAGCCCGTTTTAAATCAGCAATATTTTAGATCAAAACTTTAAAGCATATCTGCTTCAAAGTGAAGTAACCATGTTAAGAATTGAGACACCACAGCAAACCAATTGTGAGTGTCCAGCGTTCAAAACCACTGATAGTCACCGTAAATGTGCCTTCAACAGAGAATAAGAAAATAAATACGTATGCTGAAACTTTATATATCACGAGATAGTAATAAAGCGTATTCACAGTCCAAGGGGGAGGCCGTTTGACCAGAAAATTTAGCAGTACATTTTGTAACGGTAGCACCACACATATTGTATGCTGAACTATAATTTCAATTTTTTGAGCATTGTACTAATGTTTTTGTTCCATGCTTCCGATAGTTTATACAGAATGCCCCCATTTCTATTCAGCGAATGGACTAAACTTTTACCCGTATAGCTTTCTTCACCCTTCGTTCAAAATATCTGCTTTCAGTAGATAACATTTTTCATATTCAGATTTGATTTAATCTCACTTTCGTATATACGTGTAAACACGGCCGAGTCGTTACCATTACTGTCTGGTCAATACCCATTCAGACACATGGTTTGAGTGTTTCCAATATATGCTCCCTACTCGTATCTTACAAAATCTTGGTTATCAGTAAATAAAACGAAAGTTCTCCTTGTGTTTGCTTAGTCATTAGCCTCAATATCGTACGTTATTTTCTAAGTACTAAAAGCAAGGATAGGGAGTCTGATTGATGCTGGCTATCGAGTGAGCTTTGAAGTTTTGTAAGATGTTGATAACGCATATTGCTTGAGAGCCTATTGATCAGAATTCTGTAAAAACTGATGTCTGTCGCTTTAGTCTATTCTTCAACAATACACATCCCTTCCCTCCAGTCATTACACCGTTTCCGAATAATACGTTTCCAAAACCCCTGAATTTAACAACACCAGAATAAACATGCCCAGCAATGACAACCCAGCACTTCGTAATAAAGAAAATCTTCAAACGATTCGGGCCTGCGAACAAAATACAAAAAGCAGATAGATGTATATCAAAGACACAGCATATTCAAAATTTATAAGTAAACTGTCCTGTTAATGGAACGGATACGTAATTAGGTAATTTATATATGGTTACACAATGAAACAAGAACCTCACATGTATTAAAATGATGCATGTAGTTTGTGTAATGTCAAACTTTAATGGAGCCTCACAGTAAGGACAGAAGTCTACATACCTGTACATATGGAAATGAGTCGCTTTCATCTTAAGCACTTACTGAAAACAAAACAAATATAATCGTTACCATCAACATTACAACAATTGCTTTTTCTATCTGGTTTTTGTATCAGAATTTTATGCAATTATAATAATAACAAAACAATTTCTTATATAAGTTATAAACGCTAAGCGAATTATCAGCAAATGGGAATTATACGCCCTAGGTAAACAGTACTGCCATCGTTATACAAGTCGCAAAGGAATGGAAATTTTCTTAATACCAAATGGCTTTTTCATTTTTAATAAATAGCTGTCAGGGACCGGTTGCGCGAAGCACTATTAAATTTAATTCGCTATTAGGTCTATCTCTAATCCGCTCAAAGTGATTTAATCTGCTGTTATCCACTAATACTGGTTCGAGCAGCTGGCCCCTAGGCATTTCTGATACAAAACTAAAATTGAAAGGTATTGGAAAAATTTGCCAATTACATAAACTTATAAAACAGAGAAATAATAAAACTATGTGATTATATAAAAGTGGCCTTAGTGAAATATTTTAACCAAAAAGTGTCCACGAGCAGGCTTCATATAGTTTCTGTGTTAAGTTAATGTGTTTAATACTAAACATTAGCTGATGTCCCGTTGTAGGGAAAGAACAGCCACGTTCAACCAGATTTCAACATTTTTCAAATTTCACACGTTTGCCAGTGTTCTATTGGTACCAAAGTCATCATAACCGCAAACAAGTAACACTAACCTCACCACATGACACTGGCGGTGTTTGGTATATAAATATGATAAAACAATTTAAACACTACCCCTCAATCTGTCATCGGTACAGTTTTGATATCGATGGCATAAAACCAGACCTGTCCGAGTCCATTTTTGGCAGTTTGTTTACCCACTTTGGGGTCAATCAGCACAAGACCCCAGCATTAGCATTGCCAAAGTTGAAGTAATAAAAATCGTAAAGATGACTTTAATACTTGATATAATAACTTTATAGCTAAGATAACACTTTTGGACTTTTTCTCAAAATGCCACTTTTGGATATAGGCGGGTATGGTATGAAACCCTTGCTATATGGCGCAGATCGACAACAGAAGCACAAGGGCCTGTGGGTCACGCCATGAGATCTGTGATATTTTACGTAATTCACTCCTTTTCGGGGTAACCTCTAGATTTTTAATTCTAGCCTAAACGGAAAGTTAAAAAGATGGCCATTTCTCTTTGCAGTCCTACAGCTGCATCCAACAGAAACACAAAAAACAGCCCTGGAAAATCGGTATTCAACACAACCAGAGGTACCCGAAAGTCTACCACTCGATCGCCATTGAACAGAACTGTTCTGGTAGACACCTAAGCTCTATAGCTCTCTATTATAAAAACACGAGCAATGTAAAAACTACCCCTCGATCGACTTTCAGTGGTACAGTTCTGGAAGATACACGTACTTCAGATCGATAGCCCTCTTCTTTAAAAACACGAGCACTGTTCAAACTATTCCTCGATTGCCTTTCAGTGCTACAATTGCGGTTGATTCCTAAGATCGATAGTCCTGTTGTCAAAAAACACGAGCAATGTGAAAAGTATCACTCGATCGCCTTTCAGTGGAACATTTCTGGTAAATACCACACATCGATAGCCCTCTATTATAAAAACACGCGCAATGTATGAGTATCGTTGATCGCCTTTCAGCAGTAAAGTTCCGGTTGATACCACAGACCAATAGCGCTCTATTAAAAAAAACACCAGCAATGTAAAAACTACCCCTCAATCGCCTTTCAGCGGTACAGTTCCAGTTGATACCTCAGATCGATAGCCCTCTATTATAAAAACACGAACAATGTAAAGACTAACCTTCGATCGCCTTTCAGTGGTACAGTTCCGGTAGATACCTCAGATCGATAGCCCTCTATTATAAAAACACGAGCAATGTAAAGACTACCCCTCGATCGCCTTTCAGTGGTACAGTTCTGGTAGATGCCTCAAAACAATAGCTCACAATTACAAAAACACAAGCAATGTAAAAACTACCCCTCGGTCGCCTTTCAGTGGTACAGTTCCGGTAGATGCCTCAAAACAATAGCTCAGAATTACAAAAACACCAGTAATGTAAAAACTACCCCTCGGTCGCCTTTCAGTGGTACAGTTCCGGTAGATGCCTCAGAACAATAGCCCACAGTTACAAAAACACGAGCAATGAAAAGAATACCCCTCGATCGCCTTTCAGTGGTACAGTTCCGGCAGATACCTCAGACCAATAGCCCTTCATTATAAAAAAAAATGAGCACTGTAAAAAGTACCCTTCGGTCGCATTTCAGCAGTACAGTTCCGTTTGATAAATCAGGCCAATGGCCCTCTATTAAAACACACGAACAGTGTAAAAATTATTCCTCGATGGCCTTTCAGCAGTACAGTTCCGGTTGATAAATTAGGCCAATGGCCCTGTATTAAAAAACACGAACTATTTAAAAACTATTCCTCGATGGCCTTTCAGCGGTACAGTTCCGGCTGATACCTCGACCAATGGCCCTCCATCAAAAAAATACGAGCAAGGTAAAGGTATGTTTGAAGCAGAATTATTTACTGTTTTTAATGCCTTTTAACTGCGACAAAAATATTGAGAGTGTCACTTTATTCATTCTATCATTGTGCGACTTGAGACAAGCTACCAGATGGTCCATTGGTGAATGGATTCAAATGTGGAATTAAATACCACCTACTGATAGCACGCAGAACGTATACTCCCGACTCCCGGGGAAACTGGATATATGCCAGTTAGGATTTGAACTTAGAAAGGGGATGAATTGTGGGGCCTTACCACTTCCTAGCGGTGTAGATCAGTTACATAGCACCTTACAAACTGTCAAGTGGGCGAAATGTTATCTATCGTCTGTAAATGATCTTTGCAATCTGACAGTGTCCCGTGACAATGTTTTATTGCTTTGTTTGGTAACTCGTCAAACTACTCGATCTAAGGTTACCCATCTTGAGAAACGATGTGAGTTGCGTTTTCGTAAAGTAATAAATGAAAAGTGTCAAATGACAGATTCCTATATAATATTTTCTTGCAGTGACTCGGGTTCCAGTATTACATTACTCGCACATGTTACCCTGTCCATCTTGAATAAGGGTCCATGTTTTTCTTAGCTTATACATTATTATGATCGGTATACCAACAGTCTGCGTTTCCTTTAAATGGAGGCAAGAATGGAATGTGAATATTGTAAAATAACAACTGATACCAGCTATTTGTCTCAATAAATAATAATATAACAACCAATAACATTTTTTTAAGGTTAATCTAATTCAAACGGCCGTAATGTCATCTTGAACAACAAAAAAGGGCAAAGGTATTCCGATAAATTCAGGTCACTCGTCTGCACTTGCCGCGGTGCGTTGAGACTTTGAATTTGTCCGGATTCCCCTGATGAGACGCTACACTCAATTTGCATTTATACGACCTAATTAATAAGATGAAGCTGACTAGAAACCTAAAGCAACTTCACGTGGCAGCTAAATTTAACAGAACTGCTTTGATCGTTCTTGACATCAAGCTCAGGTTAATTGTACGTATAACGAGATTTTCATCGGAATACATTCTTTAGCTACATAAGATTTTCTCGTCTTGATGCCAACTCTTTGGGTCACGGCTGTCCTCAGGTATTGACCTTGAATACTTTATAACCATATCGTTGATAGATTTATTTCGAGCTTCAATGCACAGTTTATACTTATATGCTAATCTACCCATAATTCTCGGACAAAAACAATCAGAACAAGCTTGAATCCTATTCAGTAGTTTTGCTATTCCATTGTTACAGACATATTTGACAATACTCGTATAAACTTTAAACAGGAGGAAAGCCACAGTTACTGATATGTGCATGTAACCGTTCTCTGTTTAATTATTTTGGTCACTTACTATTTTGCGACAAACATAACTCTGCTTGACCCTGGTGGCGGTTCAAGGAAAATTATGTCTTCCATCGTTCGACGGCGAACATGTCTACTGGGCCAGTGTCTGTGAGATTAACAGCCTTTCCCAGGAGACAGTCTTTTTATTTTATTTTATAAAATATTCATTTGAAAGAAATTAATGTTAAGCTGGACACATCGCCAGGGTAACTGGTGTTTGCACTAATAACGCTCTAGAAACGAGAATCAATTCTTATCTTAAAAGACTCTGACAGTAGTCCTATCAAAGTAAATAAAACAACTCGTTCAGTTTTGATTCGTATATTGAGGTACGCAGGTTAATTGGTCAGCCACTTACAGGGATATTAACTGGTATGGTTCGTATTTTACGCCTCATTCAAAGGTTTCATTACCTAAACAAATATTGATATTATACAGGTATCACACTAATTAACAGCTTGTGGCTGGGTAGGTTTTGGTTATTTCGAAGGTGAGGGGCTAGAGGAAGCAGATCTTAATGTGATGTCTTTGTACTGCGTCTTGTGGTTGTTCTGTTTTGTCCTTGGTCAGGCGTCTATGATGGTTTTAGTGACGGTATCGATTGGGCTGGCAGGACGTCGTATGTGTTAAATAACCTGGTGTACGGCGTTAAACCCACATGAAACATACAAATAAACACTTATCAATATATTCAGTACAAGGGGTTTACACGTTTTCGTTTCATTTTACTTGCTGAAAGAAAAGAACCAAACGATCACCAAAGCACTCCTCAAATCAACCAGAAATTGTTACTACAGTTCGCACCATAGAACGCACATTTATCGATTTTCAAGTAAAAAACACGTGGCTACATCGACAGAAGGACTATACCCATCTGTATCGTGATACATGCATAATAAATACCGAGTTTGATGACAGAGTGATCAGAGATTTTTATGTTAATGTCTTGAAAGCAAATTTAGATTTGGCCACTGACTGGAGACACCCGTAGAACGACATATAGAAAAGAGACAGTGGGAACAAAGAACAGTGTGGCATTTCCTTCTTGGAAAAGTGTGTTAAACATTGAATCCCCCGATACGAGAACATGAGCCATTTGGTCCCGAAGGATCCCTTTTCAGCTCATAAAAGAAGGTTCGAATGTCTCGCATCTCCTACGCTAATACTGTAGTCTACTTCAAGAACTGCTATTCAAGTAGATATGAAGCTAGTGGATTAATTTGTAAACCAACGCCAGATGTGACTGATATAGCAGCAAATCCTCGTTAGGCTCTCCACATAGAACTCATTGTTTCTGATTATATCTTCCATAGCTTGTCGCAATGGACTATTTATAAACGGACTTTACTTCTGACAAATGTCATAAAAAATAAGTGCATATACTTTCTAAGTATAATCGATAATTTGCAACCTATATTAAGACTGGCCCCATTCAATGTATTGGGTTTTAATTTACCGGGCACTACCCAGCATTGTTTGTTCTTAATGCGTCGGATTGTATAGCCGAGTTATTATTGCTAGAACACCAAGGCGATATAGATTGTCTGGAAAATATAGACTCTTTTGTTTCTGCTGATCATTGTATGCCGATGCTTGAAGGTAGGAAGCTCTAGAGTGTTTTGTTTATCCACAGACCACTGGAACTGGATTAGATATTCGAGAACACATTGGGGGAAACAAAGCTGTTTGGCAGAAGGTAAGCATTGTTATATTTCAATGGTACATGAAAGGATGCGATTATAACAAACTGGGAGAAGATATAACAAAGTGAATAACTGCGTGGAATAACAAGATTAGAAATTTTTGTCCGTAAGGAATATTCTTGCACGGAACAAATAAAGTAAGTTGAAGTGGTTATTAAAATAAAAGGTTGATCTTAATAATGAGCCAAATGACCATATGATTTACGTACAGGTGAAAATGTAAGGTTCATTCGGCGAAACCTGATAGTAATAAGATTTTATGCAGGTGCGTTTATTTTTGCGTATAGCCTAGCACCTCAACGTTTTTTCAAATTTTTGTTTTTTCTTAACCGGTTAAAATAAGTCTATGAGAACAAAAACTCAACAAATCAGTAATCAGATTTCAACACGGAAAATTCTTTTGTTCTCGATATCAGCCTTTATGTGTTCATGTTTAAAAAAAATACATAAAGGTGTCAGCAGCGACAAAGAGTTGATGGACTCAAGGAAAATCTAGAAAATGTTTTCCAATGTTTCATTTTGTAATTCTAGGGGTCTGGTCCGCCGCCGTGGCTTAGTGGTTAGCTTGTTCGCTTAATACTAATCATACTTTAATGTATTGTTCACATGATCGAGTCCTTCTGTCGACCCTCCCGCGTTTCCACCGTAAATAGGCAAGGAACCGTATTAAGTGGATAATCCGTCATACAAGTGAAATACCCGTGAGTACGACGTTTAACCCCAATCAAACAAACAAACAAACAAACACGTATAGGGGCCTGTATTTGTTTGCTTTTTCGTTTAATGCCTATATAGTTCACTTCACCTTGGTGATCGAAGACCAGGGTATGAGAGAAGCATGTCTCAGACAGACTTCATCCTCACTTCGTTTTGTCCTGTAAATAATGAATAAATCATAATTAAACAGTTTGCTTAATTAACAGACCTACCTATATCTCCTGTGTAATCGTTGAATACACAAGGTGCCAGAAAGTGTAAATAAGAGCGTTCTTAAGTAAATGTTTACATTAACATGCATGTATATTCATATAACAGTCACTCAAGGGAAATTCGGTTTTATTTATAATACTAACAGAAATGCATATTTGACGTGGGTTGAACACGTTAAGGCTATACACAATGGTTATGACAATATTACAACATGTACAAAGGTTCAACGAGGGACGGTTTTAAGCCACTAGACCAACCATTTGATGAGAGAAATATCCTGTTGGAGTCTAAAATCACCGTCAGGAGTAATTATAATCCCACCAAGCCTAATCATGTTTAAATGTGTTGTCGGTCGTTGTTTAGTTTTGTATTTCTTTTTTTTGTTTCTTCGTCTTTAACGCGTTATAATTTCATAGTTATGATCCATATGAACACTACTATGACAGCCGGCCCATGCCCCTTTAAAGCGTACGCAAGTTATTTGTGTACTACTAAATAATCTATCAGATAAGATAAAGATTGACGTTCGTCCGGACTACTTTTAAATAGCGTACAGTGAGGACAAATAATACACGCACACATTCAAATCAGGTAAATTATAGGTTATCATTACAGATAGACTTTGTTTCCTACTCCAGCATCTTAACTTAAGCACTAACTGAAGGCAGTCGCTGACCTAATTACGGCGGCTCCCTTATCCTTTGGCGTATTCGTTAAATATTCGTATTTATGGAACTCGAATAACGGACCAGCTTTTCTGAAAAAAAAAAACAAATTGAGAGATTCAGTTGGAATTGGATATTATCTTTGTAATACGTATCTTAATTTCGTTTAATGTTTGCCCTCTTTCAGATATCATATCTTCTATCCAAGTAATCACTAAAGTTTCCGGTTTCTAAATTCGTAATTCAAGTTTCTGACTTTTAAGATTATTCATTTATGTTTTAACCCTTTTTTGATTTACATATGAAACAAATTCAAGTTAATATCCGTGCACTGCCTTTATGGGTTTCATTTTTTTCATTAAACAAAAATAGTCAAAAACGTCTGCCAAGACATTTGGATATTTAACGACGTCTATGATCTGACAGTTAAAGATAATTGAAGTCAACGTTTCCGCCAAGATCTAAGCGTTTTGCGTCCGCTTGTTTAGGACAGTCTAAACAAGCGAAATGGTAAAACGATTGCCAAGGAATTTGGACTTTAATGTCTGATCTCAATACAATTTCTTATAAAGTCGAGGCAATTGACGTATAACTCTTGCATAAAGGACTCATATCCTTTGATAACCGCATGTGCAGACTGGTCTCATACGTGATACTTGCTATTGACTTGGAATATGCTTGGCATATTCCCAGCATTCATTCAAGCGAGATTTAGTTTCTCAACCAATCTGCTCTAATATAAAATCTTACTTAGTACAAGACGCAATATTTTCGAGAAGACACGACGATATAAACAGTTATGTTCTCATACTGAGTCGATTTTTCCAAAACAAGTTAATAATTTATAAGCTTTCTATTTTGAGAAACGTCTGATTTGGTCTGGTGAGAGGGTATCACTGTCGTCTTCAGACTGAACAGCTCTTGATCGCCTTTTCTAGGCGTTAAACGGGTCAAGTTGTCCACAAGGACGAGTCATGAGAAAGGACTACGGTCTCTGTTCATGTTCTCTTAATCCGGATATGTCTGGGCCCAAGACGTCAGATTAAATGTGGGCTTAAGATAGATTAGCGGAGGTTTCTGCTTTGTAACTCATGCATTGTAACCTACATTAAACAAAACATGTCCTTGTTCTGAACATATAATGGAGAATAAAGCAGCAGAAAACCACCCACGCACATACAATTAAAGAGGGACATGTTCTAGATGTGAATTGAATATTTTAAACTCAATAAAACGTTTTGTTTATTCTTCTGCCATGAAGTTTAAAGTTGCAGTACATGTGAGATTTTATCTCCATGAGATCAATTAGATTTTTGACAGTGTCGATTAAATCAATTAAATTGTTAACGAGACTGCGTGTTAAT
The DNA here is from genome assembly GCA_030265115.1 of Mopalia vespertina. Lineage (NCBI taxonomy): Eukaryota > Metazoa > Mollusca > Polyplacophora > Chitonida > Mopaliidae > Mopalia > Mopalia vespertina. The sequence goes on along the minus strand of JAQQZZ010037597.1, from coordinate 10,809 downwards.
TTTCCCAAAGAAAGTTACCAGTGTAAGAAAGTTGAGATGGTCGAGTTTGATAGGTTTAACCTGATTTTGTTCACGAAATAAACTTTCTCAGCGTATTTGTCGTATTATCGAGAATCATCAGATTTCGATGATAACACCTTTCACAATCAACTCTCCATTCCCACAATACATTAAAGGATGTCGAGTTTATCGCACAGTTCTCCCTGGCTTGGCAGTCTTAGCTTTATAGTCTCTTTGAGTTAAGCCGTGTAATCCCCGGTCCGTACATGATCGGAGTTCACAATGCCCGCAATCCAATGTATGGTCTGTGGACAGGATTGCCTTCCAGCATTAAATGTCTACAAATGGTATATGGCTAGATGTTGAGCATTGCGAATAGAACATGATGGCAGGATGTTATTTTTAAAAAGCAAGTTATCACTTGCAACCAATAATTGATTGCAGATTCTCTGCCGAAATTTTGCACACAATTTCAAGAAATCGTTTGCATGTATTTTGGGGTATTATTAAAGACTTTACCTTATTATAGATGTTAACAACAACAAACAATTAGTTAATCGTTGAAACATATCAGCTTGTTATTAAACAGCAGTAACACGGTAGGTTAAACCCAAGGGCAGACTGAACCCATCCAGTTTGCTGTCCCAATATAGATTATTTAAACAATTATTTACAGTTAATTACCCAAGGCATTACAGTCCATATTTACAGAAAACTCAAGATCAGTTCATCTGCTTTGTGACATGTTGTTAGACCAACATGTTTCACTGCACAAACTTCTTTCGAATTGGTTGGCCACTGACGCTCAGACAACATAATTCAGCTCTTTGTGAACTTGAGCAGCTAGAGCCTATAGTATTGCCAAACGTAAATAGTCTATATTGCATAGTCCCTTGGATACTTAGCTTTACTCAATCTTCATTTGTGACGATGATCTGACCGAACTGGTTGGCAACATTTTGATTTTTTAAATAAACTATGGAAGTATCATTATTTTTTGATAATCATGGCTTAATGTCTTGATTGTCAATATGTCTGTAATAAGCATTTAATACACAAACGCATTGTGACGAATATTTATATTTTTGAAACCTGTCCCGGAATGGAAACCACGACTGAATGGCCACCAGTAAATGCCGGCCAGCTAGACCACTCAGACCTTCGGCCTTGTAGAAAGGCTCATTCCCGGACGGGTTTCAAACTGCAAAATTTTCTGAACTAGAATCTGATCAAACTAAGAAAGTTTTATTCCACATAACGAAGATTCTGTTAATATTCCTTTTCTAAAAGGCACAAAAATCATTTATGTATTTTTATTCTGTGATTTGTTATCAATTACCGGATCGAATTTAAACTTGTTTGGTCAGACGTCAGAGTACCTTAAGGGGATTATACTATGATATGTTGTTGTTAATTTGTTTATGAATGCGCCATATAGTCCGTAACAGACTTAAATTCAGAAATAAGAACGGCGGTAAACCCCAATCGAAATAATAAAGCAATCAATTATATATATCAAGCCTACCAATCAATGCCACGGGTCTGTGGCGTTGGTCTGATTTACAGCTTGTTTATATCACATGGGAATGGTCAATTTATTAGGATTACTTAGCTGTATCTTCTGTTAACAAACATCTTGAACTTATCCCTATAGATTGATTTAAACCAAAACTTATGTATAAAGTAATTTAGGACACGGTAAATGTACCCACTGACATAGATACATTACTGCTGAAGGTCAGCGGGTAAAAGTTTATCGAGCCGTGTCTCTTATTTGGTTTAATAGATCCATATAGACTTCCGTGAAAAATGTCAATTATGGGGGATTTTTTTTATACTTTCTGTCTGCTCTGGTTAAACGCACGATTCGTAGTGTATATCAGTATGTCACCACCATATTGAGGGCCATGAGTTCAATTTCCTAGACGGGTCTCTACTGCAGAATTTTCTTAACTTGAACCTGCTCAAATTAAGAAGGGTTATGCAAAAATAACGAAAACACTGTTTATATTCACTTTCTAAAGGGAATTAAAATCATTCATAGAGATATATCAACGAAGGTAAAACCAGTTTATCATCAGCTTTCCGTGTTTTGATTTATGTACAAATTTATATCCAACGTTTGCACATGATCTTTCCCAATATAGACCAACATCCATATAGAATGGTTGAAGTATCTCTCTTCATAATTTAGTTGTCGTATCATATCTCTAGCGTATACCTTAAAGTTGAATTAAATGGACATCAGTCTTCGCCGTCTAATACGACTTGAAAGCCCCTCCTGGCACGGTAATGGTCTATGGTTAATACCCGGAAGTGCGACAAGAATTCTATTACCGGACAAGTACGACTCGCATTAGTGGAGTGCTCAAACTAATCCGACAATTTTACAATTGTTGATTGATGACGTCAATAGTTGATAAATGTTTACACAGTTATAACAAAAGAAAAGAAAAGAGAGAGTGAAACTTAGATTACCTACATTCTATTTGAATGTATGTATTTATAGTACACTTTAGATGATTAGCGAGGTCGGAGTAGTAATAATTGAATTCAAGAAAGTTACAATAAAAAATTGAAATTTAATTATCTCTCTCTTTGTATATAACAACGGATTAAATTTTTAATCAAGACGTTGGTGACAGCAGTATATATCGAACCAACGTATTGCTATACAAATAACAATGCGATCCAACAGACACAGTATGGTATAAAATGTATATACTCGTAACCTTGATGTACTACGGTGGGTTATATAGATCCAATCGTATGTTTATTCATCTTATTGACATACTCTATAATACACAGAACCACATTTCAGCTTTAGTGGTGTTTTTAAGTAGTGTTCTCTTAACATTGTGATTTTTTTTACAAACCAACCAGTCAAAGTTTGTGTGGCTGGAAGTAAATCCAAATCGATCAGATCTGTACGTTTTTTTCTGTTTCATAAAATAGAATATCTACAAAGGTCTGTTTACACGATCATAGATACCACTAGCTAGTCGATCGATTTGCTTTTGAAATGTTTGTTTTTTGGTTTACAGAAAGGTATTAACAGACTGATATTGTTTTTCAAAAACAAATATTACAAATATTGACCTTAAGCCACCTATAATCCATCGTGGAAAAAGTGCGAGCAGGTTTTTTCGCCTTTTTGATGCGGTGTAGCTTGGTTGTGAATTTTTTGTGAAGGTATATTTGTAAGCAAATGATACTGTCGTCATTTGTTTTCCTAAATGAAAGGTGCCGTTTCCACGGGGACTTTATGTTTCTGTCTCTGGTATTTACCAACATTGATAGTTCTATTGTTTGACCGTTCAGTGTATTGAAAAACTGGCACGGCACTGTATTATACGAAATAAATGATATCTATGTGTTATGCGATTAAAGTTGAATATAAGCAAAAGAAATTTAGACAATTTATACTCCACATCTTAACAAGGTTTAGCATCACGGATTTGTGCTTGTCGAAAAAAATGTCTTCTTACAAATCAGACCACCATGAAACTGGTATCTAACGAGTGTTAATATGAACGAGCATTACAAACTTGATAGGTGAGAGTCTAGCTAGAAATGAACAGGTATTCTATTATTGATTTCCTTCAACTCGGTGTTATTCGTTTCCCTGGTTGTCGGGGTAGCCTTTACAAATCAACGAACACGTACACTTACTCAGCGTCTTATCATGTTTATGTTATCCGGATCATATTGATTTAGCAATCAACAACAGTAAGTCATAACTGATTTTCACGACTCTATTGTTTCTGCAGGACTTTATGACGCCTGCATAAGGTCGTCTATCTGGAATATTCAACACATTGCTCTCGGAATTGCCCATCTAGTCGTTCTATTTCCCTTGGCAATTGTTAGATTGCAGCAATTGATTTGAGCATCACAGAGCATATCCTATGTGTTTCTTTATTTCAACTACATTCATACACTAAAAAGGAACGCGATTAAGCTATATTGAGACAAAATATGGTCATTATCCTGACATCGACAATATTTGTTTAATCTTAAAACAACAAACATTTAACCAGATATTTTAATAGAAATTGACAATGCAATGCCTGTCAATTTCTGTAACATCGGCTATATGTAAACTCCAAACACCACGTGAGTACAAATGTCAAGATGATATGAGCCACCTCTTTAATAACACAGCTTAATTATACGCGGCAATTTTGATGGGTCTGTTCCGGTTATATTGCGTCAAGTATCCCACTTGAGACGGACAGAAAACCTCATTTATACTTATAGGAAAGAAATTTGAGAAATAAAAAGTACTTCACCCAGTTGCACACAACACTCATCATAGTTAACAAATAGGAATAAATCCTAACCAAGACGTATATGCATAACTGTCACAGTTGCTTTTCAAATTTATTTTTTACAAATTGTTCATTGAATTAACTGTATCGGCTATGTGTGTATTTTTTTTTATAGATAAATAATAACCCTTCAGTGAAATATAGATGACTATAATAAAGAAATAATATTTCCACGAGTCCTATTCTAATACTAGTGTATTGTTTTAATCAATTTATTTTTTCCGAAACTGAAAAAAGTGGCCTGTATAGGTCATTTTCCTCTTTCAGAGATGTGTGATTCGTAGGTTTCCGCTCCAAGTGGCGATGGCCTATTCATTAAGAAAGTCAAAATGCAGCGTAGATTAGGGGCTCCAGAGATTCTCAGGTAGTCACAGAATTCTAGATTGATTGATTGTTTGTTTAACGTCGTGCTTAATGGTATTTCACTTGTATGGCAAATATATATTCCAACAATAATTGACACTAGCACAATCAAGATGTGAAGCGTTTCCATAATGTTGAAAAGTTCATTTTCCTCCAGTGCTAAGTAAATACAGCATTGCTACTCTTCAAACAAAATGTCCTTAGCCAGATTGCCCACATAATTAAAGGCAAGTGGTTTACGCCAATGCCTTAGTATTTTAAATGATTAAACTATTTAAGATTATTTGAAAGGGAAAACATTTTATCTGAAATGTTGAACACTGTTGAATCACATTCGCCATCCTTTAAAACTAATGGACTCATACTAAATGGAACACACTGAGACGTCTATTGTGCACGTGAAAAAAAAGTCCCTAATGCGTCAGACAATGGACCTTTGGAATTGTGCCAATTCGTTCATTGTATGCAGTAACAAAAACGTAGAGGGTCATATCATTGGAGACATTTGTTCTTCCAATGGCATCTCTGAAAACCACAATAAATTAAACAATAATAACAATAAGGCTAATTAGTACGTAGGCATATAATTGTCTGATTTTGGAGTATCAGATACAGTTATTTTTTGTAACATTTTTCATGATAGTAGGGAAATCAGTCCATGATACAAGTCACAAAAAGCGTTGCTAACACTTTCATCTCAGATTTTTGCTTGATTAGGGTCTAACGCCGTGCTTATTGACTCACTCAAATACCAGATGGTCGACATACGGACTCAAATCCGCGAACGGTACAACGACTTGGAATTAATAGACGGATACGCTACTACTAAGCCCGTGCTTAAAGGGAAACCACTTTCGACGACATTGATAACAAAGACAAGACAGGACAAACCCAAGACTTAACAAAAATACATAATTTGTATTTAAGAGCGAAAGGAAGCTCACTCTCAATGAGGATGTTGCTATATAAAAGACATGCTTTACGATTCATCCTTCACCGTGAAGATATTACGGATTATTATACACAGTACTGTAATATGAATTCCAAAGATATAGAAATAAATCTTCAATAACAATTCATCAGCTGATGATCGTCTGATTTTACGTTTGACCACACGAAGATTAAATTAGCTATTTTACCATTCCACAGATGTGTTCACTGAGGTGTAGTATATTAGCCATTAATCGTGTGGTCATTCTAAACTCGGTTCTTCTGAGAATTGTATATCGCTACATTGTAAAGCCAGGCGCGTCTATAAGAGGAAACATATCACGGCATGTTTTTGATAAATAAGAATGCAACCAAATTAACCATACCGATTTTAAAGATAATTTTTACCTGCTGCTATGTTAATACATAAATATATTTTTGTAATGTATTTTATGCCCAAAAGAGAGATAATACTATTATCTTGTGAACCTACTTGAGACATTGATTACAATCCTTGTTTGAAAAACCCATATTGGGATGAGTGATGTGATTCAGTTTAGGCCATTAAATGTATGCCAATACTCTGAGAAGATTATATTTGAAGGCACATGCTGTTGTTTTGGCCTAAATGCTAGGTAATGCTTTGTGGTCACAATGTCGATCAACCTCGTGATAATTGACAATTTCGTTTGTGTTATCAGTTAACACTAGGGTAAGAAACAAACAACTGTGAAGGTAAAAAAAACCAAATCTGACGAGGAACCAGTGTGTGTCAATAAAAGAACGTCTCCTGTATCGTATTACTCTAAATCTGAATACTTACTTTATAAAGCGAAGACCCTGGGGAAAGTGAGCAGGTATTCTGTTATTGATTTTTGTCGTCAGAGTGTTATCCTTTCCCCGCGTATCCACCTAACTTAGCATATCAGCGAACACGTATACTAACTCAGCGTCTTATCATGTTTATGTTATCCGGATCATATTGATTTTACAATCAACAGTAAGTCATAACTGATTTTCACCGCTACATTGTTTCTGTAGGTGGACTTTATCGGACCTGCGTTAGTTCCCTTATCTTTAACTTCTTCATATTGCTGTCAACATTGCTAATCTGATCGTGTCTCTTTCTCGATCTTTCCCCACAATCGTTAAATCCACGTCAATATTCTTAACACTACTTAGTATATTAACATATGATCTGTATTCGTACGCAACTCATAAACAACCCACTGAAAACTAACTACTAAATAGAGCATCACAAGTCTGATACAATTAAAGCTGTTAAAATCATATGAAGATGAAGATACACATTTGCAATAAGGTTTCTCATATTTGTGCTTGGTTTGACAGAATGCATACTTGGAACGAAAATGACGGACACTTGAAACCGCTCATTGATTAAGCAGACAAGTGCACGCTGGGTTTTGGGTATAGTTTCTGAAAGACAAATAACAATCCATTAGTTGATTGCTAAAATCGAATTGACGAAATGCGTACAATTTAAATGACGTTGTAAATGCATTCAATGGGAGGAAAAAGGAAAAGCAAATAGACAATGTCTTTCAATTTTCTGATGTTCGGTGATTTCCGACTATTTCGATATAACACAAATAACTTCTCTTTGCGTTTTAGTAATGTGGTGACTACTTTACATTGTATAACAAGTCGACTTTCCGGTGTTGTTTCTTTGGCTGTCTGCCTGTGTGTTCATTTGTAACGTAAAAGTGGCTATAAAGTGAGCATTTATTATTTACGTGTTTTCAGTTAAAAGTGTAATGTGCTATTTATTATATTATATAACTGAACAAGTAACACTATAACCACTGCATTGTTTTTTCATAGGAATTAATAAATAGAAAACACAGGACAAAGACTAGCCACTTCTCATTATTGCCGAAGTTTATCTCTTACACTAAAAAAAGCGTGTAGCAGTTTCCGACGAATACTTTCGTTATTTTCTCAGTTTGAACAGATTCTAGTTCAGAAAATTTTGCAGGTTGAAACCTGTCCGGGAATCGAACCCACGAACTTCAGAGTTAGACAACGAATCGCCGACCACCGAGACCACCCAGCCATCTGGCCTTCTACACAATAGAACGTTGGTCAACTGGAGTGAAGGTAGCGGACCTACAAAATACTGTTAATCTTCACTTTCTAAAAGACACAAAGAATTGCAAATAAGTAATTACTGGTCAGTTTTTGTTGTTGTTGTAATACAGTCACCCGTAAGAAGAGAGAAAGTCCAGATTTGTTGTCTTTATAACTTTTGTAGCTGTCGTGGAGAAATGTCATTTTATAGATGACCAAGCAGTAATAAAGTTGACAACATAATGGTATGAGTCATGGAGGCGCTGTTCGCTACTGACGAACTAATAACACTCGTAACATGGAAACATATCACCAGTTATTGCTGTCAGTATTGAAACCAAGTTATCAAAACTTTCAAACATACACATTTAGCATTCGGATAATTTAGGAAAATGAATCAACATGTTGGTATTACCAATTCCCAAATGCCAAGTAGATCGATTTTTCTATCTGTGTATTAGAAACATCGGGGATATATCAAGAAAGGAGCTGGTCTATTCAGATCTTAGCTGGACAAGATAATAGCGTATCAAGATATATTGGGGAAAAAGTTGGCATACCACATTTAGCAATCGGATAATTTAGGAAAATGAATCAACACGTTGGTATTACAAATTACCAAATAGATCGATTTTTCTATCTGTGTATTAGGAACATCGCGGATTTATCAAGAAAGAAGCTGGTCTATTCAGATCTTACCTGGACAAGATAATAGCGTATCAAGACGTATTGGGAAAAAAGTTGGCATACCAGATTTAGCAATCGGATAATTTAGGAAAATGAATCAACATGTTGGTATTACAAATTACCAAATGCCAAGTAGATCGATTTTTCTATCTGTGTATTAGGAACATCGGGGATTTATCAAGAAAGGAGCTGGTCTATTCAGATTTTAGCTGGACAAGATAATAGCGTATCAAGATATACTGGGAAAAAAGTTGGCATACAGTTACAAAATTTGCTAACAATTCCAGCCCCTTTCCCAATAGTTCATATTCTTTGTCATTGAGTTTTGAAACGCTTGTGACAAACCCAATACGTCAGCGAAAATTACATAGTTTAAGATTTACAAAAAAGAGGCAATTCAGCACGTGAACTGACCAGACACTCCTCAAGTCATCATACAATGCTGTAGTTATTCTGTCAATAGCCCTACGCCTAGAACAGTGAGTAACAAATTGAGGATTTGGCAGGAATGAGTTAATGTAAAAACACGACAAACCGAAAACCTTGGTGTTCAAGATCAAAGCTATGACTGGCTGGTGGCAGTGACGTTGTCCCGTGACACTACTGTAATTAACTGTCTACCCAAATCGTGTCATTTTGTAGAAGATGCTTTGTTATTATTGATTTCAATTGTCGACCCGAAAGCGTTGATATCTGAAGAAAATACGATAACTGCTTTAAAAGCCACAATGATTTGGGATGCAGATGAAGCTCGAACAATAAAAGCCGAACTATTTCTCTTAACATGTCCGTGGAAGACGATAAATTGAATTCAAGAGACCAAAATGTTTAAAAGATGCTAAGTTTTTTCCATTTTACATCGTCTGCCTGGGACCAACTACGACCAGTTTATCAGTTAAAGACCCATACAATGAATAAACGTTATTAGTATATTGGTTGACGACTTCGAGCCGTGCAACAGGTGGTAGCGCTGCAATTGTAAAATACAGTCAGATAAAATACATTCATCTGTAGATTCTTAACTTTCTGAAATATTGTTCGTTGATTGTTTGTTCAAGGTCGTATAATAAACCTTATTTTATCACTGTCATCTACATAACGCATACTCCTCTTAGTTTTAATAAAAAACGATATTCTGTGTCCTTGGTCATTTATTAAAAATACAAATTAAACAAAAATCAAATTAATTGAGCTGTAATTCAACGAAGGTTATCCTCCCCTTTAAAAATGGTGGCTGTGAAAGTTTGCGTCCGTGGTGGTTTTGACTAGCGTGTTCGATATTCGAAATGAAACTTGCACTTATTTTAATCAACTTGGATTCAGTGTGTTGATTGACGGCTTAAAATAAAAAGAGAGAGCGGTTCAGTAGCTACATTTAAATAGAAATTTAAAATGTGAAACATAAGTGGGAAGAGAACGTTGAGTGGAATACGAAGAAATAGGAACAACCGGTGATTATATGAGATCGATTGGGTCTCACATTCCGGTAAACAAAAAGAAGAAAAAAGAAGAAAATAATTCAAATGTTAAGTTTGTTTTTGTTTCTATTCACACAACCAATATCATTCAATATTTATTTTCTGTGTCAAAATCACAAGCTGTAAACACACCAGCATAATATTACCTTGGCAGAAAATCAATCAAGTAGCACGCACGTTTTGTTTAATTCTATTATTGATTAATTTAATGCTTCTTTTAAACGTTTTATTTCCTTTGGGAAATGAAATATATTGTTCTCCACACCATCGCGATAGGCTCCAAGTTTAAACGTAAATGTACAACAAAAAAATTGATGTTCTAGGAAATAACTGATGGTATTAATTTCCACAGACGATGGTTGGTTTAATTTGAGTTTTTTGTTTGTGTTTGGCTATCGCCATGGGTTGTTAAAACATTTTATCGGTTTAATCGCCTTATGCCGCAGCGAGGGAAATCCCTGCATCACAAGCATAAGCATTTGGTCTTGATTGATTGAGCTGATCCCAGCAGAAAATACAAACTGAAAACATTTCGTTGCTATGTTGTATGACATACCAGCGGAAAAAATGAACGTGCTACAATGGCATCTAAGTGGATTGCCTTCATAAATGGTTTGTGTTGTTGACGTCATAAAGTAAATCTTAATTAAGATGTATAAAACATACTTATCTTGGTTATTAATGGTATAAAGTTAACCTGAGCGCAGGATAGCAATAATTCACTGAGTTGGTTTGAGGAAGCATCAGCAAAAACCAGTTCAGTGATCGCAAATAATTAAGAACATCTTTGTTAATTCAGCATAAAGGTAATATCCACATGACTTTTATGATGGCGCGATGTAATAACTGAATCGTTATCAAACTCTGGGTTGGGTTGTTCAAAAGATAAACCAGGCTTAAATTCGTAACGTCACAAAGAAACTCAATTGTGA